>BQNB010121900.1:0-20378 GCA_026074375.1 Tanacetum coccineum
AGGCTGGAGCTGATTGCCACCTTTTTAATATCAACGTTCTCGGAGTGAGAAGTCAATATAATTCGTGTTTATCTCCATGACAATTGAGACAATAATCTTTTAAGAGAATCTTGAATGGCTAGGATGGATTGTGCAATGCATCACTGGGTACATGATGTCTTTCTTCAATACCGGAATTCATCTTTGTGAAGACCGATAAAATATGTATTGACCTGGTTTCTGCCTAAGTTGTATGGAGAGCTTCTTTCTCTACACCCTTTATCCTTACATTTCTTTTTCATTCTTCAACCCCTTTAATGTTTACCAAGACGTCCTTACTAACACCTTGTCGTAATTGTTCCAGTGTTAATTCATGCCTTAGTCAACATTATTCCGTTTACTCATTCATCTCCTAATCATACCCAAGGACTGCTATTTCTAACTATGGAGTGTCCTTGGGTATATCCCTCTGGTTCTGGTTGGATCATAGGACAATACCTAACCTTATTTGCCTTTGGTGTGTAGTCAAATATATATACGTAAAGAGTTATAATCTTGTAAGAATTCTTTCCAAAATACTTCTCAACTGTTTGATAGAATATCAAAATGTTTGACACTTTGAGAGTTTCAATTTTAGAAATACCCCCTACATATGTGCATCGATATTCGAAAGTGTTTCGCACATGTGGGTAGAAGTGAAAAGCACTTTGAGTCTTTTAGATCACTTATTATTTTTCTAGATCACATTTTAATCATATTTTCTCCCCTTATTTTAAATAATAAATCTTTTAGTATTTGAAATACCAATTGATTAAAATTTGTCATTAAAAATCATGGTAGAAAAATGTTTTATGGATGAATTCCGTGAAATTTTTTGTTTTTGCTCCCTCTTAACTATAAATGTGACATTACTTGTCGTTTTAATAACAACAATGTAATGTTGAGAGATGGAGATAGTATCGAGTACATAATTTTTCAAAGTTTATGAAAATTCATTGAAGAATACTTGAAAAAATTGTACTCGGGCACTATATTTTTATGAACACATAAAGATAGTCGTGAAAGAATGTATTCAAAAACATCAAAACTTTTTGGATGTGAATCTCTGATGAGATAAGATGCTTCGGGTATAACACACTTCGTACAAGTACTAGTATGTCAGACCTTTCACTAGTGGACGAACTCGGAAGAGTAACGCAAGAATATTTCAAGAATACCCAAATTAATGTGTGAATTATCATTATATTAGTCTTGAAAATTTCTCACATTTACCACTTGTTATATCTTGTTATAGGATCGAATAAGCAATTAGTGTGTGTTTAGGTTTTTTCAGACATCTGTTGAGAATCACTTTTATATATGTTGGATACATGGAAAATTGTCTTTGAATTGATGTATCTAACAACATTAAAAGCTTTGGTTTTGAAAAACTCCCCTTCAAAAATCGATCCACTTATAAAAAATTGACCGTCTTTTAAAAACGTCATGAGGAAAGGAGTGTTGAACACACAATTTTGATAGATTTTGAGTTGTCATTGAGAAATTCTTGAAAAATAATGTTCAATCTTTTTGAAAAACCACTTGTTAGAAGACTTCTCTTCTAACGCTAGGGATAAGCGCACTGAAGCGTACACTCTTCTTTATCATTAGAGACTGAGTTGTAATATGAAAGTGATTACAATCACTGACAATGAGATACACAATTTTGAATGTTTTGAATATATACTCCCATGACCAGAGCAAGATTTTCTCTTTTTGTTGTTAAGGATGATATCACTGAAGCATATATTTTTTCGATTTTCTTTAAGGCACGATTTCAATCTTAACATTTGATAACAAACCATTTAAGAAAAATTAGAAAATGGACATGTTGGTAAAAACAAATGAACACCTCCTTCCTCCATTCAAACTTCATTACACATCCGTGTCAATGATGATTGACAATTTCTTGGTACGTAAATGTTATCAATTCCAATAGACATGTTGAAAATATTCTTTTTGGTATTTTTAAATTTTCCTAATTTTTTGTATTTTCTTTTGAAATTTTATATTTTTGTATTTTCTTTTATATGTTTTATATTTTGTATTTTTTTTCAAAAATATTTACAAGTCAATGTTTGAGGAAATCAAGAAGATTCATTTGTCAGAACCTCTAGTTCTGCTGGAGTCAAACATATCATACCGAGTCGTCCAACAAGGTACTCAAATCTTTCTTTCGAAAAAGCTTTTGTAAACATGTCGGCTAACTGATATTCGGTTCTGACAAAGTATAATTCCACTATACCATTTTCAACTTGTTCCTTGATGAAATGATAGTGGACATTGATATGCTTGATGCGGGAGTGTTGTACATGGTTGCATGAGATGGCGATGGCTGACTGGGAGTCGCAGTATAATAGTATTTTATTGTAGTCAAAGCCATAATCCTTAAGCTGTGTTCTCATCCAAAGTACTTGAGCATAACGTGCAGATAACGACACGTATTCAGCTTCTGCTGTTGACATTACGATGCATCCTGCTTCTTAGACATCTAACTAACGAGCTTATCACCTAGGAACTGTATTCCTCCAGAAGTGATTTTTCGTGTACTACATGGTCAGCGTCTGAAATAGCGGTTAGTTTAAAATCATAATCCTTCAGATACCAAATACCTATGTTAATGGTCTTCTTTAAGTACCAAAAGATTCTTTTAACCTCTTTGAGTTGGTTTTCAGTTGGTCTAGCTTGATAACATGCATAGTAACATACTGCTTGCACAAGGTCTGTTCTACTAAATGTTAGATACATAAGTGACCCAATCATAGTTTGTTTGGTCTACGGGTGTACCACTTGGATCTGCATCCAATTTAGGCAATGTATCCATTAGTGTACCAAAGCTATCACATTTGTCCATGCCATGCTTTTTGAGTATTTTTAAAGCATACTTAAACTGATTGATAAAGATACCTCTTAGGGATTGGTGGATTTGAAGTCCTAAAAAGAATTTCATTTCCCCTATTAAGGACATCTCGAATCTACTATGCATCAGTTTTTAGAAAATTTTAGGTTTGTGGACCCGAAAATTATTCATCTACATACATTTTCACAAGTAGAATATCCTCCTCGTATCTTATCGTAAATAGTATGGGGTCTATTGTACCTTTAGAGAAACCTTTGGATATCATGAATTTCGAGAGTTCATAATACCAAGCTCTTGAAGCTTGCTTCAATCCATAAAGTGCTTTCCTAAGGCGGTAGACTTTTTTTGAATGATCAATATCAACGAAACCGTCTGGCTATTTTACATATACTTCTTCCTATAGTGGACCATTAAGAAAAGCCGTTTTTATGTCCATCTGGTAGATAGTAAATGATTTGTGTGCATCGTAGGCAACAATTTTTGACTTAAAGGTGCTTCTCTTTGCTTTACCCATTTCATAAGATGAAAATAGTTAAACCTTTACATACTTCAACTTTGGTAAGAAATTCACAATGTCATTCTTGGAAAGCATGTTGATGGTGTCGAAGTTAAGATGAGAAAAACGACGATGCCATAACCATGCTTGAGTTGGTGAAGCTTTTTCCATGAAACAGATTAGAGTTGGTGAAGATGATTCCTCAAGAGCAATTGTATAGAAATCAGATCCACGATTACCTGTAAGTAGGTCGTTTCCCTAAAGATCTCTAACAAAACATGTAGAGTTCCTGAATGCAACTTCCAAATCCGCATCACAAAATTGACCAACAGACTAAAGATTGTGATTGAGCCCTTCGAGGTAGTAAACCTGTTTGATTGTGACATTTCTCTAAACCAGATCCCCATATCCAAGATTTGGTGCAAATTGATCATTCCCAAACCGAACCGTACCCAGATATTTTTCAACAAAATTAAATAGCAACTTGAGATTTCTCATCATGTGCTTTGTGCATCCAGAGTCTACGATGAATACTGCAAAACATTTAGAAGACGATGGAGAGATTGAAAAATTGTATCCCATTTTGTGTAATGGTTTCGAGTTAGTAATAGACCTAGATTTACTATCTAAAGATAAACTAGTTTTTTGATAAAGAATCCTAAAGTAACTCTAAGACTTTTGAATAGTGGTTTCTAAGGCAATTGTTTTCTTATAGGGTGTTGCAACAGATTTATTCGTTTGTTTTGTGGGTGTCCTAGTACTAATTGGCACTACATTAGGCTTCTTAGTTCTAGTATTGACGTCATTGATATACTTAGAAACACAAGCATCATGATTAGCAAACAAACGTCTCTTGAAATCTCTTTGATCTCATCAAATCTGTGATGGATGGATTCCAACTATTTCAACCTTGTTCTCTTGTTGTAGACATGATATCCCTTTGACTGAGTGGAGTATCCCACCAAAATGCACGGATCCCCTTTTTCTTTCATCTTATCTAAATTTTCACCATCTCTTGTTAAGTAACAAGTGCAACCAAAGATGTGAAGGTGTTTAATTGAGGGTTTTCTGTCATTAATGATGTGATATGCCGTTTTCTCATGAGTTGGGATGATGATTGATCTGTTTTGAGTATAGCATGCGGTTGCAATTGCTTCAGCCCAAAAGAATAAAGGAAGTTTAGAAGCTGAAAGCATCGTACGAGCAGCCTCAACGAGAGTGCGGTTTCGTCTTTCGACAACGCCGTTCTGTTCAGGTGTTCGAGGAGTAGAAGTTTGATGCTCAATTCCTTCTTCTTTGAAGAATGCATGGAGTGTCTTGTTTAAGAACTCGGTGCCTCTGTCAGTGCGAACAGAAATTACTAGGGCTTGAAGATTTCTTTGGATCATCGTGAGAAAGTCTTTTAAAACTTCTGGTGTTTCATCCTTGGAACGTAGAAAGAGAGTCCAAGTGTATCTGGAGTAGTCGTCGACAATTACCAAAATATATTTCTTCCCATTTATGCTTGCAACCCGCATTGGACCACATAAGTCCATATGAAGCAAATTTAACCGTCCTTTTGAACTTGGAACAGTCTTTGACTTGAATGAACTTCGTTTTGCTTTACTCACTTCACAAGAGGAACATAGTTGATCCTTGACATACTTCAGTTTTGGTAAACCAATCACAACATCTTTCTTTGAAAAAAGTTGATGTAGTCGAAGTTGAGATGAGAAAGTCTTCGATGCCTAACACGCATTGAGTGGTGATGCTTTAGCCATGGAGACAGATTGGGGTGATGAAGTGTTTCTTGAAGAGAAATTATATAGAAGATCGTTCCACGTTTACGAGTTAGTAAGTCAATTTCCCTGAAAGATCTCTTCAAAACACGTAGATTTACGCAATGCACCTCCAAATCGCATCACAGAATTGACCAACCGACAGAAAAGATTGTGATTGGAGGACCTATCGCGTAGTAAACCCTTTTATCGTGATATTTCCATTGAACCAAATCTCATAACCCAAGATTTAGAGCAAATTAATCATTTGCCAAACGAACGGGTACCCAAGTATTTTTTTAACAAAATTGCACAGCAGATGATAGATTGCCCTGTCATGTGCTTTGTGCATCCAGAGTCCAACAATAAATAGGATTGAGTTGTACAATATGCAAGAGGAAATAGAGGGACTGATGGAATACATGGACAAATGGGATCCTAAAGCGTTTGTGATTTCAGACATTAGTGTATTCCTAGATACAGATCTATGGCTAAACTAACCTCTTTTAGGCACAGTTTCATTCCTAACTTTAGGCACCCATTTCATTTTTGTCTTAGGAACCCATTTATATGTAGATGGGCATTGTTGTGCTATTCCACATTTCCACGCCTTACTAGTTTTCTTATATAGCATCCTATAGTAACTCTTGGAACTTGTGATAGTGTGATTTGATGCAACGTTTTCTTATCGGGTGTTGCAACAGATTTTGTTCGTTGACTTTTTGAGAAAGCCTTCGATGCCATAACCATGCTTGAGTTGGAGATGCTTTAGCCATAAGACAGATTGGAGTTGATGAAGTTGGGTCTTGAAGAGAAATTGTATAGAGATCAGATCCACGATTACCGGTTAGTAAGTCGTTTCCCGGAAGTCTTTGAGCATTTGGTTGTCGAACAACAGATGGTTTATCAAACTTAGTGTCTACAGATTTTCCCTTGCATTTTGCAACGAGTTTTTTCAACTCACTTATTGCCATGTTCTTGTCTTGCAGTTGAGCTTTCAAATCTTGTATTTCAACATATTGTTCCCGTTCTTTTCGAAATACATTGGACGCTTTTTCTGTGCAAACTGTGTCATTTTTCAGTCGTACTTGACATTCTTGTAAAGCGATTTCAAGAGAGATTGAGTGTTTTTCTAATCTAGCAAAACGCTGTAAAAGCTCAGTGTAAATCTCTTTACTTACAAAATCAGTTTGTTCAGAAAGCTTTTGTGCAAGACAGTCACATTCCATGACTTTATGAAGATATAAGCATTGTAATTCAGTGATCTCATCTAAATCAGATGAAGTTAACAAGTAAGAACACATAACATCTTTAGACACACATTCTTGCAAAAGCATATCATACATGTTGGAAAATTCTGCCTTATCAGATTCAAGTTCGTCAAGTTCATCTTCAAGAGATTCAACGTACTTTAAATCTGCATGCATTTCTTTCTTAAGTTCATGTATAAACGCGAGACTATCATCCTGAGTCTTAAGGGCAAGGGGCATCAAACATTTCTTAACTAAGATTTCCATATCTTGAGCAGTTGGGTGTCGAAGATAAAGATGGTCGTTTGAATGTTTTACCCATGCTTGGTTGACGAGTTCGCTCAGATGATTAATGTTGTTTGTCATGACATTATATGCTTGTCTACTTTTGCTTACTGATTTAGACACTGGTAAGAAATCTATGTTTTTGAAAACATTTGGTTTTGTTTTTACAAATGATTTTCTCCACATTTTCTTTCTTATTTCATTTGCCTGTGCGAACTGAATTTCATAATGCTGGGTTGGGGGTTTGAAAATTTCATAAAGACTATTTAACTTCGTGTAGTCAAATGGTTTGACTAAGTCTTTATTCAATTTAGATCGACTCTCGTCAGCAAGAGTCAGGATCTCTTCACTATCGGGGATGAGTCTGGTGGCTGGATCAGATTGGTCTTGTGTGATCGCATACAAACCTGGGTGCTCATATATTGCAATGTTCTTGTCTTGCAGTTGAGCTTTCAAATCTTGTATTTCAAAATATTGTTCACATTCCTTTCAAAATACATTTGACGCTTTTTCTTTGCAAACTGTGTCATTTTCAGTTATTCTTGACATTGTTGTAAAGCGATTTCAAGAGAAATTGAGTGTTTTTCTAATTTAGCAAAACTCTGTAAAAGCTCAGTGTAAATCTCTTTACTTACTAATTTAGTTTGTTCAAAAAGCTTTTGTGCAAGACAGTCACATTCCCGGACTTTATGAAGATATAAGCATTGTAATTCAGTGATCTCATCTAAATCAGATGAAGATTGCAAATAAGAACACATAACATCTTTAGACACACATTCTTGCAAAAGCATATCATACATGTTGGAAAATTCTGCCTTATCAGATTCAAGTTCATCAAGTTCATCTTCAAGAGATTCAACGTACTTTAAATCTGCATGCATTTCTTGCTTAAGTTCATGTACAAATGCGAAACTATCATTCTGAGTCTTAAGGGCAAGGGGCATCAAACATGTCTTAACTAGGATTTCCATATCTTGCGCAGTTGGGTTACGAAGATGAAGAAGGTCGTTTGAATGTTTTACCCATGCTTGATTGACAATTTCTTTCAGATGATTAATGTTATTCGTCATGACATTATATGCTTGTCTACTTTTGCTTATTGATTTAGACACTGGTAAGAAATCTATGTTTTTGAAAATATTTGGCTTTGTTTTCACAAATGATTTTCTCTACATTTTCTATCTTATTTCATTTGCCTAAGCGAACTGAATTTCATAATGCTGAGTCGAGGGTTTAAAAATTTCATAAAGACTATTTAACTTTGTGTAGTCAAAAGGTTTCACTAAGTCTTTATTCAATTTTGATCGACTCTCTTCTTCAAGAGTCTGAGTCTCTTCCCTATCGGGGACGAGTCTGTTTGCAGGATCAGATTGGTCATGTGGGATCACATACAAACATGGTATCTCATTTTGAGCCTTTTTGAGGTACCTTGGATTGGCAAAGATAGGTCTTCCATTAAATGCAGGGCATTTGGGTGCTAACATATGAATGGTTTGGATTGATTGACTTCGTTTGTAAACAATTTCATTCAAAAACTTTATCTGGTTTTCCATTGAAATCATTTTGTCAATATCTTTTTCTTCCTTAAGCTTCAAATCCGTTATTACCTTTGTTTTCTCCTTGACAAGACCTTCGTAATGTGACTTGGTTAAAAGACTCTGTTTGACTAACTCATCATGTTTCTCTTTGACAACAGAAATTTCGTAGGCTTTCACTTTTAAACCTTCTTTTATGTCAATTTCTTTTTGAGCTAATAGTCCTAGAGCTTCATTTAACTTATGTTCAAGTTTGTCATAGTCAACTGTACGATCATTAAAGGCCTTGTACCTCTCAAACTCAGTCTGTTTATTTTGAAGTGCAACTAAGCAACTATCCCGAATACTATTAGATTCTCCTAGAGTTCTACTAGTTTCCGCAAGAATAGATTTGCACTCAGTTAACTCTTGAGTCAATGTTGCATTTGCTTTCTTTAATTGCTTTTGAATCTTTTTATTTTCATCGACATCAAGCTTTAAATTAGCAATTAAATTAGCAAGTGCAACACGCTCATCATCACATTCTACATCATTTTGGTCATCCTGAATATCATTATCACACATATCCGGTGAGTCAGGAGTGACATTACTATCATCCGTTTCCACTGCACATGTGTTACTAATGGATTCAGATTGGTCAAAATGTTGTATGTCATTGGCAAACACATTATCGTCAGTATCGTATTGTACCTGTTCCAATGGCTCAGAATCAGTTCCTGAGTCTGCATTAGGAACCTCCTGGATCTTTGCCATGTAGCTGTAATGTGCTTCCAACTCTTGTTCATCAATCTCTTCATCCGTGTCTGCTAGCCAGTCAGATTGCTCTGCTTGAAGTTGAACACCTTTTTCCTCAGCTTGTTTACATACAACATCTTTTCTTATGATACGTGGAGTCTTTAATCCATTTTTGGCTTTCTGCATTCCTAGCATAATGGACCAAGGTCCCTTACAAGTTGAAAAACATTGTATCCCAGAACTGATGCACTACTGGACCACCGAACATATTCCCTAGCCCAACAACATTTCACTACCCTCTGATTCCTAAACTGCCCAGTCTGATTTTCATTAACGTATCTTGGAGTAGTATCCACATTCTTGTTTCTGGCGTTTAGGAAGTCTGAGTTGTTGTCGTAGGTTTGTAGAGTTTTTTGAAGATTTTCAAAAATGAAGCCAAATTTTTCTGCATGTCTTTATCCATCTGTGCTTGTTCAGGATCAACTGTCTTCTTTAGAAGCTGACTCAGATGGTGGTGGTGATTGGTTTGGCTATCTCTATTGCCTTTAGTAACTTGTAGTTGCATGAGATCTGTTGGAAGTGGAAGCCATTTGATGTTGGTACATATGATTTTGAGGTTTGATGTTTGATAATAAGGGTCTTGAAGGATTTGAGCAGTAGCAACAAGTGCTAACGGGTTAGAGCATTCTTGGCCCATCTTTAGCACGGAGTTTATTAACTTCCTTTTGGTATTGTTTCAGAATGTCAAAGAGCTTATGGTATGAAACTTCATCCAACTTGTGTTGTTTCTTGACAATTGTTACAAATCTTGACCATTCTGGTTAAAGTTGTTGAAGAAATTGAGCATTGACTTGCATCATAGCAACTATAAAATTGTTCCTAATCATTTCATTCATCATCTCGTAGAATCTTGTGTAGTAAGACTCAATTGTTTCTCCATCGTGAGAGGTGAATTGACCAAACTCCCAAAATAAGTTTGTCTTGACATCTTGAATATTGAGTGATTCACCTTGTTGTAGCCTTTCGATGGCTTCCCACATTTCTTGAGCTGTCTGACATGCATCAATAGTTGAGTATATTTCATCTTTAATTCCAGTCAATATCAAATGAATCAGCTTCTTTTTCTGATTCAAAAATGAGCTCTGATTCAGGAGTCATATTCATAACTGTCCTCGATCTGTTGTATGTTCAAGAACTGCTAGAGAAATCCTTTGTTGTCAAGGACACTGGTTAAGTGACAATCGTTAGAGTGTAAGGACTTTGAGAAATACACTTACCCACATTCCGTAAGGCATCACCATTTGGTCTGTATCAATGATATCTAAGAACTAAGATACGACAATAGTGCATATCGTCATTGATTGGCAAGCAATTGGGGACGATCCTTAAACCACTGCCATTATGTATGTTATGCATTTGATTGTCGGTTGTAAAGTTTGATGGAGTTGTCATGATGAATGATTGTAAATATGAAGTGAAAAAAATGAAATTGTAAAGGATCTTAAGATAGAAAGTTGTGTTTGTGGTTTTGACTTGATGTTATATGTTAATTAAACAAATTTGATTAAACAATTCTAGACCAAATTTGGTAACCAATTCGGTAACAAAATCGGTAAAGAAAATTCGGTAATAAACACGGTATCAAACTCAGTAAATCAAAATCCGAAACCTAAATTCGTAAATCAAATCCGGTAACACATGGTGATAAAGTAATATCGGATAGATCAAACTCTAAGGTTCTCAGACAAAAGCAAACTCGTAGAATTTTGTCCAGAACAACTTTCTTGGACAAGTCCGTCGTAGCAAATCGCCAAGTTACAAATGGAAATTATCTAACATATTTTGCCTATTTACAAAATCGATAATACCCCTAACATAAAACTCGATAAAACCGAAGATTTGTGTATCTATTATGAATTTTATGCTAAATTCCGAGAATGAAATGAAATCTTAAAACACACTTTTCGATAAAACCGAAAAATGTGTGCACTATTACAACTCTTATGCGAATTACCAAGACTGAACTGATGTACTTTTATACTAGATACCTATCAAGAACTTGGTAGTAGTAGAACGCGGTTATAACTTTTTTTTTTCTCAAACAGTGCGTCACCAAACAAACCAACAAAACAAAAAACTAACCGAATTATTTCCTTAAAAAATCGATTTGTCCTTTTTCTTAACAAACTCGGATGATACTATTTTTTTGGTAGAATTTGTTTTCAAACTCGGTATATATTTTTTCACTTATTAACGAATCGAATTTTATAAAAACAACAAAAATGAAAGATTAATACCTCCTAAACTTTAAACAAGATAAAACCTTGAGTAGTTAGGAAGATCAAAAACTCACTTTTGAGAGATTTATAGAATTTTTGAACCAAAAAAAATGCTAAACCACACGAACACAACTCGGTAAACCCATTGGTACGATACCTCAAAATGTCGATCGACCAATAATATCATTTTCACTAAGATATAAATTCCATACAAATAGGTATGAATCAATGATAAGAAACCATAAGAAAAGAGATAGAAGAATGAAATAATTTTAGAGAGAGAAACTAGAGAGGAAAAAAATAAGATGGTTGATTACCTTGTGAAAAATACAAATAACCAACACCCTCTCCAAGAGTGAAGAGGGGTATTTATACTTTCTTACTAACCTAGGGTGACGCCTAGGTGTAGTGTTGTTGGGTCGGCACAGGTTTTGGGCTTTAGCCCGCAACGTATTCAATATTAGTTTAAATCACGAGCCCGACTCCCTTATCAGCTAATTTACCAACACAATAAATAAAGACCGAGTTTTCCATGTTCGACTTAATATTTTGAGGCTAACAAGAGTGTTTGGGTTATTGTCTTGATGTTAAAATATATAACTAATATATATTCTTCGACATCCTAGATTAATTCAAAAAAAAATTCAGGAATCATATGGATCACTTCTTAGGTTTATTACTTTTAGAGTCGAAGTAAATCCTTGTCCCACATTTGTCCAAAAACTCACTTTATTTCTTATTATTTTCCTTTTTGAGATAATTTTTTATTTTGTTTGTAAATCTTGTATTAGTGGGTGACAAAAATGCCGAAAGCTACTACCACCGATATATCTCTCACTAAATCCTACATCCCAAAAGTATCCAAAATTCCTGGCATCTCCCCTACTATTGCCCAATTCTACAAACCTATTGAAAAGCGCAACATTCACAAAGGCCGTGTTGTATGAACAAGCCCTACTATACAAATCCAACAATATTGGGTGTCCTTTTATAAGCATTCGTTTCAATTGTCTCTTTCAAATCAACGAACCGATGTTCCCAGATCATTCTAGAATCAATATCAAGTCCACGGTACAAACAGATGAATATGGCTATCTTGTTATCTCTTTTATGATTCAACACGAATTCATACTTCCTTACTCTCCGCATCAAATACGTCAAATCTTAAAATTCCAACAATGGTCCAAGCCGATTTTTACAAAACGAATGGACCTTGGCAATCCTTGAGTATTCCAGAAACCGAGGGACCATATTGCAACAAAACCTCCAACTCCCGACGACATTCGTACGACTTTTTGAATTGGAACGTGTCATGGTGACCGTGCCAATCAAAATCAAACGGTCTCTCTCAATCAAATCAAATACTCACCAAAGAGTAAGCCCCGGCATGAAGCAATGGAAGCACTCACATCCGAGGGGCGCAAATTGTTCGGACTAGGAGGACATCGAGACCCGTCTCCCCACTGTCTTGCTCAACATGTTTGTATTGTGTTGTTGCCGAGGAACAATACATCTTGCTTATTTCTTCGTACAAAAGATCCAATGTGCTAGAGAATATCCACCGCGAATCTTCCATATGGCATTTTTCTTACTCGTCTTAACGACCTTAGAAAGTCGTCATGAAAACGTATCCTCATCTTGATAATGGCATCGATAAACATTGTGAAGAGTCATGGCGCGTCAATCCTGTCTCCTCTTGCGTCTTTATTTTTCTTGGAAGTGACGTCGGCAAGGCGCGTCATACCGTCACCTCTTCCATCCCACATCATCAAGGCACTCATTCATCAACCTGGATGAAAATGACGATGTTGAAACTTCTCGAGCAAGTACTCCATCTTCTATCACTTATCTTAACTCCCTCAATCCACTCAACTACCAAAACTACCATATGCCTTCCGCTTCCGAACAAACCAATGAAACTCTCTTTAAGCGACAAACCACCTTGCTCAACCAAACGCAACAAATTCACAAGGAATGTGCGGAGGTTCAAGTAATTTAGAAACGTACTAAAAGGAGTGTTTAGCAAGAAGAAACAACTGAAGAGATAAGGAGTGAAGGTGAGCTAGATTCTAAATGTTGTATAAGCACAACAATTTTTAACTTGATTATGTGTATGTTCTTAACAACTTGTGTGGTGATTATCTGATGTATTCGAAAAGACTTATGTGTTAGTTATCTTTAGGTACTTGCGTGCTATGATGACTTAAACCTTTAGTTGTTTTATTTAATCAACTACTTATGCTGACATTGGTTACATGACTTGAATAAGTTTATTGCATGCTATATGATTAAATGTGGGCTTCCTATAACTCAATAGGGCTATGCATGCAAATAATCCACCAAAACATAAATACACTACACTAAAATTTAGAGAAAAATAGGTTTTACTATGAAAAATGGAAGCCATAGAGGGCGACCACCCTTAATTCATAACGGAAACGGGCCGCGCCCCTATCTTTAAGGGACCGCCCCCTAATAAAAGGGGGTCGACCAAGTAAATCATTGGTAAACATATTTTTTCCTGCTTTTTGATCCTCTTTTACCTAGTCTCACTATCATTTGCCCAAATAGCTCGAACACCATTTGAAACAACCTAAACTAATTCAAATTCATTCCTTTTCAATCTCCATTCTCTCCCATAAATCCCTCCAAATGATCATCACCAACACATCAACCACCAAATCAAACACTAACCATATCAACACCATAGGCATCCACTAGAGCTTCTCCATTTCCAAAGCCTCCAAAGACCAAAAATCAACATCAATAACCACCCAAAAAACAATGTTTTGTGGATTTAAACGCCAAGAAAATGACACAAAAACACCCATCACCTAAACTTCAACTCTCATCACCTATGCTCCGAATGCACCTTTCCAAAACACCAATCAACCAAAGATACTTTCTTCATCCTATAATAGACACATAACCAAATCACCACCATCATCAACAACACTTTCACCCAATATTACTTAAACCCACCAACTCTCCCTCCCACTTATAGAGTTTCAGCACCACTCCAACTCAGAAAAATTCATCAAGGAAACACTCTCACCCTTTCAACCAATTACCCCACTTGATGTCCCATTTATACTCCATCACACCTTCACCACCTATTGGTTGGTCATACCCTTCCTTGGCGAACCGTACTTGAGGCACATGGAGATTCATGCTTATGTTGCATTCACTATCGTACTCTCATATTTGGATTGAGAGATGAACTTCAATATATGTTTTCATATATTGAACACATTCTCTCACAACCACCAACAACCATCAGCCCACCACCTCATAACCACCATCCTTCACTTCACCAAACAACCACACTCTATGTTTTGGTTTCTTAACATAATTGTCACCATCATTTTGCAAGCAAGTTCTATAGAGATTCACTAGTTAATCTTTGTAGTTTTATAAAAATTCATGTATGTTAGCAATGAAACTTATTTTCCTTAATGTATGCATGATGTGGTTCACATCACTAGGTTTTTATTTTAAATGGATGATATTGTTGGTTGCATTACTATTATGTCCATATCTTTTCCTTCTTAGTTACATGTTAGAAATATTGTAATGTCTAACCTCGGTTTTGAATCCAAGAAACCATACTCGAATTCTTTGGTGCCTCGAACGAGTGGGAGCACACATCAAAGGGGAGCCTTTATTCCGTCGATTTTAACTACAATTCTAGACGATGTCATTTATGATACACAAAAGGGAGAGAAATGACATGAATCTCCTAATACTTGTTTAAAATAATTTTAGATTATAAATATTTAAATTTTGTAAATCATCAAAAAGGGGGAGATTGTTGATAAAATATAATGCCTAAAAAGAGTACTCATATTTTCACTCTTTACGATTGATAATCAACAAAATATAAAAACCATTCAATGTAAAATGAAACGTAAACAATTAATTAGTAAGTAAATTTTTCATTCGAATTTATATCACTTCAAGGTATGTAATAAATTAAATGCCTTAAATGCATTTTATGATCAAATGAAAATTTTATTCAACCTTCAAACACTTTTATAAAATTTGCAACATTTTTATAAACTTACAAAACATTTTCTACAATTAAAAGAAATGTTTTACTCAAAATAAACATTTGAATTTCAAATTTTCGGACCTAAAACGGCTAGAAAAGTTCCAGAAAATCCCCCCTACACAAAAGACAAACTAGGAGCCCCTAGTCTAGGGCGCCCCCTTAAATACACGGGCGGCCCCCTTAATTTTAAGGGGACCGCCCACCTATTTAAGGGGACCGCCCATAAGCTGACGCAACCTTCTCAGTTTGTCCTATAAATACTAGACTATTCCCCACAATTTTCTCACCTTTGCACTCATTCTTTCTGTTCTAAAACAGCCCACACATCTCATCAAAATCCTTTGATCATTTAATCATAAAGCTTTGTTTCCAAGTGATCCAAGCTCAATTCCTCAAGTGCAAGAGAAGAATACTTCCATCATCAAGTGAAGAAGTATTACACCTTTGTAGTGTTGTAACAATCTTATTATTGCATCCATACCATAACACTAAATCAATTGTATATCTGATTTGTGTGTATATCTAGATCTGGCGAACTTTATAAGTATAAGTTTAAATCGTGGGTAATCATACCAAGTAAGTGTTTAGATATTGATATCAAAGTATGTTGGTGAAGTAAAGTCTTGAAGTTGTAAGAAGTCTGAATTGTAAAGAAGCATGATTGTGAAGTTCGTGAACAGTATGAAGTCTGTATGTGATAGAATTGGTATCTAGCTAAAATTAGAACACGACATTTAGCTTTGTGTCGTAAATTCGGTGTAAGCAACGTTGTGTTATGGTTTTCTCCGCCTAAGGAGTTTGTTGACATAGTGAAGAAAACTCTCGATTTGTGCTCGGGGAGTGGAAGTAGGGCGAAGAGGTGCTTCGTTACCGAACCACTATAAATCCTCTCATTATGGTTTGATTGTTCTTACTCTTATCTCTTGTCTTACATTATTTGTCTTTTATAATTGTTTAGATAAGCATATTGTTTATATGTTTGTGCAAGTATTGAATTCACATAAAGTCGAATCTAGAATTTTTACAAACACCTTAAAACCTTAAATTAAAAAGCGGTAAACTATTCAACGCCCCTTCTAGTTTTCCACATAGCAGGATTCTAATCAAACTCGGCCATAGCAGCTTTACATTTGGCGCGAAGCCCTTCATATTCTTCCTCACGAGACCTCTCCCTAGCTTTGATAACATCAGCTTCACCACTTATCCTCCCTCTCAATAACCCAAAAACTCTTAAGGCTCTCCTGTTAACTACATTATCCACCACAGCATGCCGTGCATAACAGCGGTCATGAAGATCAAGTAGCTCTAAATCCATCTGATTATCCAAATGGCCTTTCTAAGCTAGTGGAGTAATAACAGCAATCTTCAAGTGACAGGCACTAGCATCTTTTAGCTTAAAACAATCCGAGAGGCCTAAAATACATATAAAGATGACAAAGGATGAATAAACAAATCAATACCTTCAGAAAAGAACTAAACAAACCAGAAGTTTACCCTCATCATCATCAGATATGGGATGAAAATGGGCATCATCCTTAGAAGCAGAGTTTTTTGGCACGCACAACACGAGAACTTGATGACCCGGAAGCTAGTTTCCTCTTCACAAGAGGCCTTGCAGAACCTCCCCTAGTCTTACATTTCCTTTCTTTGATGCGGGCAGCTACACTCCAAGGGTGCACAACAAACACACCAGCCTTCGGACTCTCCCCTGAGTCTGCGGTAACCTCTGCAGGTTAAACTTTAGGCCTCCCTCACCATCGTTGAGAGTGTCTTTTCTGTATTAACAAAGCATAAGGGTAACCAATACCAATCTGGGATGAGGATCCTTCAATAAAAAGGTAAGTCGTCATCAACTTCAATAATAGATAAAGTTCCTGAAAGCCATTTCTAAAAAACGAAGAAATAAATCATATATCAGCAAAAAAGAAGACTAAAGAAGTAATCGAGAAAGATAAATACCCTTGCCGCCCACAATGATAGCAGGCCGTTGTTGGCCAAACTCCCACGAAGGCTTAAGGCCAGCTAAAAACAGAATGGGATCATCAAACACACGAACACTTGTAGGATACCGACCAAGACGCTAAAAATACGGATTTTCATCTATATTTGGAGGGAGCTTATCTTTGAAAGATTTTGAGTCAAGCTTGTTTTCATCAAGTAAAAGTTGGGGGGTACTTGGAAGGGATAATGGAGTCTTTAACAAAGAAGAATCGTTCATGCCAGCCCTCGATACGAGTAATGACTTTAGGGAGAAGGTTGGGAATGTGTTTTTCAGACCTTTTTTGAAAAGTCAGCCAGCTACCAGCCCGACACAGATTAAAGAAACCTCGAAAGAGGTCCACAGAGGGTTCACAGCCATAAGCTTTGCACATAATGATGAAAGTTGTTAGTTTGGCACAACCAAAGGGGTTAAGCCTGGAAATGTGAACTTTGAAATACTGAAGAACCTCACAAAAAAAATCAGTAAGAGGTAACCTGAGATTGGCGAGAGAAAAAGAATGTGCCTACAAGCCGACATAACCAGGAGGGGTGTCAAAGATGGTTTGAGTAGATGTCGGAAATATAACATCATATTCTGAAGGAATAGGATAGGAAGAAAGGAACTCATTCAACTCCATGGCTGACAAACCATAACGCTGCACAACTATGGTATCCTTCGCACTCATAATGAAAAATAGTTTTTAAGATTCTTACCTTACAACACTTCAAGAAGAAGAAAGCCGAATAATGGAGGTGATAAAAAGAAAATAAAGTTTAGGAGTGACGTTTATATAAGCGAAGGTAGAGAGCTGTGGGACGGCACACGTGGAAGAGATCAAAGACTTTTATGGATTTCAAACTTAATTTAAATTGAGATAAGAAGTTCACGATAATCAAGGCTGATTGTTGAGTAATTTGCATTTAAACTCTCAACTAACCCTGAGGCAAGTGGGTTTCACTGTTTAGTGTCTGCAAATCAAAGCATAGCCTTCGATCTCGATTGTGAATGATAGTCGAAAGCAATACATACATAGATGTATATATTACATTTGACTAGGGGGCTTGATGACGTACCCTCCTCTTCATTTTGAAGGCCTCCCCTTTGAAGCCCGAATGGGATCTTCTCCCAATTATAACCAAAAACCTTTGAATAGTTTCGAATGGCGTAAAACCACCTTCGGGATGGTTACCAGTATGGGAATCCGCCACGCAAAGCCCTACACCTTCGTGGTGCGCCTTTGACAAAACTTAAGCAAAGGTCAAACCCACGTTCTCCATCTCTATCAAGGTCTTCCCGCCAAAATAAAGATCGTGGTACATAACCCCAAGAATCACCCTTTAAATCACGAGACACCCCCACGATCACCGGTCTATGTGTTAAGCCTTGTCCCATCTTATTTCTACACCTATAAATAGATGGTATAGGCTCCATGTATGGTCAAAGCTTTTACACACAGTTACTTACGTTATCATACTTTACCAAATACAAAGCACATACTTACTCTCACGCCAGAGGTGATTCGCAGGGACACCCCATGCGCTTCACTTAACCTAGTGTTTTCATTTGTGTTGACACATGTTATTCAAGACTAGGATACTCAGTAATCACCCAAAGCATCCTTCGATATCATTGAAGCCTGATCGTGCCCATATTTGCACAATCAAGAACCATAAAGAAATCATAAGAGATGGAATAGAACACTTACAAGAATAAGATGAGTCAAGAAACACACAAGATCTAACCCAAAATCCTTAGATCTATAAACCCCAAATAATCTTGCAAAAACCCTCTTGAAATATCAAAACCCTAACTCTTGAAATCTTTAGAAAACCTTGAAAACAATGATCAAACCCTTAGAACACCCTTAGATATGATTAGAAATGAGATTGGAATATGTAAATCTTTCCTGAAATTAAAACTATGAAAGTGTTTGTGTGTGTGCTTTGTGCCGTGGCCAAGAGAGGAAAGAAAAGAAAAATGAGAGCTCTTGGTGGCTTGTAAGAAATGAATGAAACCCTAGGTTGGAAATATGCAAGGTATGTATAGGACAAGGGGTATGGTTAAGGGCTTAGCTAGGTTAACAAAAGTGTGAACCAAGGACCATATGGTCCTTGTGGTTCGTTCGTTTCATGATCCAGGGGGGACCACCCTTGAATACTAGTTGCTAATTAATTCAAGATTCCATTTTTGAAACATAGTGGAGTTGTGGTCAAAGCCTCATGTGATGCATGTAAAACTTTAAGAAAATGTTGGCTTGTAGTGAGGAAGAGAACAAGGTGTCATTTTCACCACCTTGCATGCATGAATTTGAATTAAAGTAGAAAGATTCCACATGAATTAATTTGAGTGTGTATGTATGCATGTTAATTGAGTAGGGGGAGAGGGATGACCATGAAATTCTTGAATTACAAACTCAAGACAAATGATAACTAGAGTTTACACGAAAAGATTACGGGTTTTCTGGGTTCCGTTTGATCAAAAACGCGAAAAACGTAAATAATACGCTAAACGGTAAAATTAAATATCAAGAGTGAACGTAAACTAGGAAACACTTAGAAAAGATAAAATAATGCATATAATATCTCGACTAATCAATATCCGGTTCCGGAACGCGTCCGATGACATTTTTTTGATTTACGCGGGATAATCTCTCGGTTTTTAGGTTAAATTCAAACGTAACGGATAAAATTCAAAATAATGATCAGAATACTTTAAAATATTAACTTGGAATTTACGGGGTGTGACATCAAGGATCATGTTCTGGAATTGGATGTCAATGACACACTAGTTTTTCAGATGGGGGTGTTTGTAGGAGTATGAGAATGAGGCAGTTCAGTTTAGCCCTGGGATTATACATGGCTGAAGAGATGGAGAATAATTTGTTTGCTTTTAACCATGATGCCGGTATAAGGAACAAAACCCACAACTATAACGTTACCCCGTACTTTCAAAGCATGTAGAACCGTAGAGCGAGGGGGGGTTGAATACGATTTTCTTAACTTCTTCGAAGTTTATAAAACTTCAAGTCTCGAAAGAACTGCGTGGTGTAATGATCTACTTAGCAAAGAAACAATAAGTGGATAGATATATATATATGTATATATATATGTATATATATATATACATGTATA
>BQNB010121901.1:0-20377 GCA_026074375.1 Tanacetum coccineum
CAATCAAATTAAAAGGTTATCTTTTCATAAGTTGGGCAAAATTAACCTAATTAATCGCAAATCAATTTTTCATCTTTCCTACACATACACCAAAATCTTTTGCCTCTAAGATCGCATATTTGGGAAGGGAACGAGGCTGCGAGGACTTCACAGATATCCTCAGCTATTTGGACCACTCTCCGTTAAGGTACGCTTTGACTCATGACCCTCCGGTCGTGTTTGACTCATTAGTCAAACAATTTTGGGCAACAGCTGTTGTTCGCCCAAATGCTGCTGGGTCTCATGACCTAGTCGCCACAATTGACGGCCGTGAGGTGGTCGTGACTGAGTCTCTCATTAGGACTCAGTTACAATTTGACGATGCCAATGGCATTTTTGACATGCCCATTAATGATATTCTTGAGGGTATGAGGGTTATTGGGTATCCGACGGATAGGACTCTTACTTTTCTTAAGATCCATTTATCTCCTCAATGGAGATTTCTGGTGCACACCATTATGCACTGTCTGAGTCCTAAGTCTGGAAGTTGGAATCAATTTCCGAGTTCCATTGCCACAGCCCTTATTTGTTTGTCGACTGGTAGGGTATATAATTTCTCTCGATTTATTTTAGAGGGGATGATTGGGAATCTTAAGGCTAAACAGCATAAATTTTTAATGTACCCAAGGTTTTTACAAATGATTGTGGCATTAGAGACAGCTGACCGAACCCCTAGACCAACATTTGACTTTACTAGGAAAATGTTTGCCAATATGAAATTTAAATGGGAGGGTCAGCCAATACCTTTGACAACCCCCATGCTTGCCATTGCTGCTGCTGGCAATGATGCTGCTGGTGGTGATGATGCTGCTAATGAGGATAATGCTGCTGCCAATGAAGCTGCTGGTAGTGCAGCTGAGGCACCCCTTGTACCTCACTCTACTCCGGTTTCCCCTGTTAGGGAACCCACACCGGAGCAGCAGCCTGTATCCCAGAGACCATCCTCTCCTTCACCTACCATTCCTGAGACAGAATGGGTTGTCCCTACCCCTGTCTCACCTGTTACTGACTGGAGACCATGGCCTTATGTTCCTGTCCATTCTCCCATTAGGGATCCTATTCCTGAGCCTGAGTCTCCACCTACCCCGCCAGCTCAGACCTTTATTTTTGAGGAGCCAGTAGTGTTTGGCCCTGAACCTAGACCAGCTGGGTTTGTGGACCCTGATGTTATTGAACCAATTCTTTTTGGCCCACAGCCCAGACCCCATGGTTATGTTGACCCTGACTTTGTGGAACCCATTATCTTTGGTCCCCAACCTAGGCCTGACAACTATCTTGAGCCTGAGGACCTTGATAATGTCATTTCCATGGAAGATGACACCACTCATGGTGGATTCCATGAGGAGTCACCTGTTCGGCCCGATGATGCTCCTACACCAACAGCCGATGCTGCTGGTAGGGCAGAGGACCCTGCTCTTCTAACTAGTTTATCTGCAAAGCTTGACAGGTGTATGGGACGTATTGACTCCTTGGAAACTGAGCTGGGAAATTCGAAGAAGATAATGGGGGGTGCTATTTTGACTCTTGTTTCCAGAGTCAAGAAGTTGGAGAAAACGGTTAAACAGTTGAGGGATACACGGTTGGTGGTTGATGCCTCAGCAGCGGAAGGGGATGTGGATATTCAGGATGATATTGACCTCGATGGATTATCCCGTATGGCATCTACAGCTCTAGGTCATGATCAACCTGCTGTTCCTTCTGAGGATGTGGAGGAACGAGAAGCGGAGGAGGTTCCTCTAAGGCGTAAGCGGTCTGCTTTTCATCGTGCCAGGACAGCAGTCGCTGAACCTGCTGGTCCTTCTGTTGCTGCTGATAAGGGAAAAGCTCCTTTGCCTGAGTTGGATATTCCTGCTGAGTTTCTTGCAGAGGATGCACAAGCCAGGAAACGCTTCGAAGAAGAACAGGCTAGTGAGCGTTTGGTTCAACAGTTACGGGCTGAGGATTTGGCTCAGGAATACATGCCTAATGTTTCTGAAGAGCGCGCAAAGGAATTAGACAATCTCATGATGCGTATGACAGAAACAGACTGGTTGAACTTGATGATGCAAGTTGGCTCTAATCCTGCATTGGCAAAAGAATTGTTGGGCGCTGATGTAAACGAGGGGAACTTTATTGAGCGCATGACTGCTGTTAAGGAACGGAAGAAGCGAGCCTTGGCAGATTTACGGTATCGAGCTCTCAAGGGTAAGCCATTGAAGAAATCTGAGGTCACACAGCTGATGCGCAACTTGGTTAAAAATCAATGGTGTGCAGCTCATAATGGTACCATCACAATGAAAGACGTCAAGGCTATGAATCAAAAACAGTTGGTTGAAGAGTACGAGTATATTTGTAGACGCCTTGAAAAGGATCGCTTGTTGAGTGCTCAGTACAACCTGTTTCGACCCAAGCCTGCCATTACTGAGCCTCCTTCTAAGAGACAAAGGGTTGAACATGCTTCTTCACAGCCAGCTAGTGTTCCTGCTGCTACAACTCATACTGCTGATGATCCTGATTCTGCTGGTGGTGGTAGTTCTAATCCTGCTGGTAGTGCATTTGGTGCTCCAGTCACTGACTCTACTGTCCCCACTCCAGCAGCCATGGATTCTGCTGGTTCACGCCATGAGATTGGAGTTTCACCGTTTGCAGATTCTGCTGCTAGTTCTTCACCGTCAAATGTCTCTACTGATCACATACCAATTGATGTTTTGTTTGAATCCACATCAGGAGGTATTAATGACTTTTTCCTTGAAAGTGATGAGGAAGAGCAGATTGGTATGTCACGAGTTGCTGCTGACCCTGACTCGGATGACGAAGTGCTTGCTGAGATTCTCTTTAGGGGTAAGTCTATTTCTGGTGATGGTGTTGTGCTTGTGGACAAGCTACCTGATGATGAGATTGTTGATCCACGGGTTAAGGTTGAAACCGTTACTGAATCTGCCGCTTCTCCTCCTCGGTCTCGTCGTAAACATCTTGGGGTGAGAAGTGATGACTTCCTATGGGATAAACCTGTTGAGGACTTTTTCAGTTCTGAGAGTGAGAGTGATGATGACATGGAGAATTATATTCCCCCTCTTCCATATGGTGCATTTAAAGATTGGGAGATTGTGAGTTGTCCGCTTGGTAACACTTATTATCATGTTTATTATCAGGAGAACAGGCGGCGAAAGTGCTTTACCTTCTTGAAAGAGTTGCTACCTCATGTTTATCGTGAGGATCTTCTTCTTTTGCGTCGACGAATGAATAGGTACTTTCGTTTAAACCCAGATGTCGATGTTGGATTGGATCTCTGGAGGGATGTGAATCTGTTGTGTCAGTCACTTCATTCTGATGACGTGGAAGACTTTTGGCGCACACAAGATGAATTGGACAGTGATAGCTGGAAGCTATGATTCCTAGAAGTTCTGTTCATGTCCTGGATTTGACAAATGGAAAAACTGTGTATATTTTGTGGACACAGGTCCAATCCTATCCGCAACACTGGCTGAACGTATGTTTTACGTCACAAGCTCACCGTTCCACCCTCATACTTGTCGGATTTTTTGTTTCTGTGGAATGTTATTCAGATGTCCACGCTTACGACAAGCATATGAGTGTCTTGCATCTGCTCCTATGTAAGTTGTTTCTGAGTTAGTGTTTGTAGATTCTATTCGTTTAGTTAGTTTTAAAAAAAATAAAAATAATATATATAAAGTATATATATATAAAATATATTCTTATATATATCTATAGATATAATATTACTCTTAGATTTAGATACAGTCCCTGTAATCGTCCATAGTGTTATAGTTTACTTTGTGTTAGTGCTTGCACTGCACCGAACAAATGGTTTTTCAGCTTAACCAAGGCTAACCGCCCAGAAAGAGTCCTGGCTCACCATTGCAAACGGCTTTGTATGTACCTCGATCTAATGTACGCTTCAGTGCATTATTTCTTGATCCAGAAGAGAAGTCTTCTTTTTATCTAAATGATTTTCCGTCTATGGTTCTTCAAAAAATTATTTGTGTCTCACAAGGTTGAAATGTACTGTTTGAAAATCAATCGGACCTGCATTTCTCAAAATTTGACACTCAATCAACGACTACAGCTCTTTTAATAGAAAACGGGTCATTGATTGAGGGGGAGAGTATTTTTCAAATTTATGACATCTAACGGGCATTTTTATGCATCATATAAATGATTGAGAAAGGTTTTGTATCTAACGGGGTTACATTTTGAGGGGGAGTTAAACTTGTGCTAACTCAAAAGGCCAATGCTGTCATTTTCGTGCAATAATAGGGTCTTATGTGCTAATTGCTAGTTGTTTACTAGTCTCATAATACATAGAGGACCAATTGTGCAATTTATGAAATTTAACTAATCCCTTAGTAACTATTAAACCCTAAATGAAAAGAAAGTAGTAAGTGAGGGGTCAAAACTGCCAATCTCCTAAAGTTTAACCTAGGTATAAAAACCCCCCTGCGTTTTGACTTGGTCAAAGACATCTAAGACCAGTCAAACATCTCTTTCTTTTTCTCTCATACTCAAAACTCAACCTTCACTGCGATTTGCCTAATTCATGAACATCTGTGTGATCTAGTGCTTAGGTAATACTTGTTTAGTGTTCCTTATCATCTAAATATGTGTTATCTATAATATCGTGGCCTGAATCTTACTAAATCGTGTTTGTTTTAGGGTTCTTGTGCGAATCTATCATCCAAGTCTTGGTTAGTGTTGCTAATTGTGTTTTGACTGCTGGGCTAGTGTTAAAATTCATGTTTGATGCCTAATGTATGCCTGAATTGGATCCCCCACCTCTGAATTTTATGTCCTTGTGATTTTCGCATAATCTTTGACTTTTTAGTCAAAACGTTGTCATATGTCGCTTAAAAATCGCCGTTTACTATTGTTAAGATGTTCTGAGAGTGTTTTTGAAAGTATTCCATGATTAGATTAAGCCATAGATGCCTTAAGTTGTAATTGGCTGATGCAAATATCAATGCTCCTGAGGTTCCAGTTGCTGCTAATTCTCCACCTACTCGTTCAGATGAGCAAATCTTACCTCGTAACAAATAGGTTCCAGTAGGAAAAAGAAATTGTTTCTTGGATGTGGAAAGAACTCAAGCCAATCCCATATTCAAGATAGCAGTGGACATCTTGAAGAACACCAACTTCTTCAAAGCTTTCACCGCTTCCTCCACCATTCCAACCATTTACATCCAACAGTTCTAGGACACCATCAGATTTGAGAAAGACAAAGGATACAGTTGTCAGCTGGATGAACAACGCTTCTATCTCACTAAATCTACTATAAGGGAAGCACTTCAATTACCCCCAAGACAACAACAATTTCACACCTCCACCCAATTCTAACACTATAATCTCCTTTGTCAAAGATCTGGGTTACCCAAATGTTGTCAGAACCTTATCTGGAATCGTAACAAATGACATGTACCAGCCGTAGAGGGCACTCGCCACTATCATCAATCTTTGCCTCATGGGAAAAACTTCAGCATTTGAAAGACCGAGAGCTCCAGTGTTGCAGATCTTATGGGGTGTTGTCAACAGGGAAAACATCGATTATGCTGAAAGGATATGGGAAGAATTTACTCAGTGTATCCACTTATTCATAGAGGACAGGATAAATCTGGCTCTTCACATGGAGGGAAAGAAGAAAGTTAATCCACCTGTGATTCCAGGTGTCCGTTTTACTAAGCTAATCATCAATCACCTCCAAAGTAAACACAAGTTCCATAAAAGACCAGGTTCTCCACTCCACCTGCCTTATGAGGAGTCTGCTTTGGGATACCAGAAGTTCTCATTCAAGAACACCAAAAGAGTAAGGTTTAGGATGGCAATTCCGGATACACTTATATTTGAGAACATTCGATCTGCTACCTATTACCCCGAATATGTGGCAAAGGTTGCTAAGTACCAGCGGTATCTCGCCGGAGAAGTTGTCAGTGACGATGAAGCACCGGCTACCAAACCAACAAAAGGGGGAAAAACCTAAAACAACCAGGAAACCAAAACCGTAATCACCTAAAACCGAACCAGTGGCAAAACCTGCACCCTCTAAGATCTCCAAATCTACATCATCTTAACCACCCAAACCCAAACCTGCCCCTGCTAAGCCTCAGGAGAAGAAAAGAAAGCTGGTTTTGGACGCCGCTGAAGCCCCATCTCAAGCAAAACATTCTAAAGCTGGTAAGGTATCGAAGAAGAGAAAGCTATAGAGCACTCTTCAGTTGGTAGATGAGTTCGTAGATGAAGATGTTCCTGTGGATGAACCCAGGTTTGGTGATGAAGAGTCTGATATGCGTAAGGTAGTGGAAGAAAGTTTGAAAGATGCTTATGTTGCACCTCAAGGTCCACTTCCACCGGTGGTAATTAGGGAACCCGAACTTAGAAAATATAAACCACTTCCAGAGGTACAGGGAAAGGGGAAAGAGAAAGTCAGTGAGGAACAAGTTGCTCAGGTCTTACTTAACCTTCAGACTCTAAAGAAAAAGAACTCTGCTGAATAGTTTATCTTTCAGAGACACACTCCCGCACCTACTATACCCTCGAGCCATAAAGAATCCTCTTCCCTGTATGTCGAACTGGGTCTAACTGATAGCGAAACAGAATCTGATAATGAGGCATCTCGTGAAGGCTAGGCTGAATCAGACCTTGGTAAACAAGTTGAAGACCAGGCTAGATCAGACCCTGGTAAACAAGTCGAAGGCCAGGCTAGATCAGACCCTGGTGTTGCTACGGATTCTCAAATTCAACCAAGTCATGTTATTCATGCTGGACCAAACCTTGAACACATGAATCTTGAGGTCTCTGATACTTCACCTCAACCAAACCCAGAGCAAATGGATGAATAATTCACTACCACGACTTATCCAAATGTTCAGGAGAACCTTAAACTCCCAACTGAAGGTGAAGTGTGACTTGAGGAACCTGCAAGCTCAGCTAGAACCCTGTCTTCTATGCAAAACCTCGACAAGGAACTTAGCTTCACCAATCAGTTCCTTGCGGAGAAGTTACTGGAAGACGAACTTAAAAAGACCAACACTGAAGTGGAAGGTCAATCTATGGTCACGGTTCCCATACATCAGGACACCTCGTCATTTCTTCTAATGACCTCTCCAATTATTGATCTCACCATCTCTCAACCAGCTTCCACAATGGTTCAAGCATCAATACCTACATCAACAGCAACGGTCACGGTAACAACAACAACCACAACTTTTCCACCACCACCACCTCAACCACAACAAGGCGTCTTCGATCATAACTAAGCGGATTGGTGAGTTAGAACGATGTATACCGAATCTAGTAGAAGAAAATCAAACCCTAGAGGAAAGGTTAGACAAGCAAGGGAACAGGATGCACTAATTGGAGACTCAAGATTTGTCTGGAATGATCAAAGATCATATAATCGAGTATATGCGGAAGCAAGAGGTTGACCGAAAAATCAACAAAACGGTGAAAGAGGAGGTTACTGCATTAGTTCAATATGCAATGAGAGCCCCTCTTCGTGCTCGCTTCAAGGATCTCCTAACTTCTGACATGAAGGAGATTCTGCTTCAACGCATGCTTGAGGAGAATTATGACAAGGGCCACGAGGATCACAAGATGGCCTATGAAGCATTACAAAAATCTATCCTTTGTGATGAAAGTAAGCAATTTGATGCAGACAAAGCTGAGAAGCCTAAAAAGATGAAGAGGAAGTAGGATTCACCAAAAACCCCACCTAGGTCACCTCCTTCACCACCTCCTCCTCCACCACCGTCTGGTCTATCAGGGGCTTCTGGTATAATTAGAGCCTCTGATTCCGCTCAAGATCCTCTTCCACCACCATCGTCAATAACAACCAATCAAGGGGACCCATCTCAAGGCTCACATGCTCCAGGCTCATCCAAGACAGTTGCTTCAACAACATATACAGCCTGGACAACGACAACCTCCAGATTCGAGCCCTCTGCCTCATCTATTCCTGAAGACGTATTTATGCATGAAGAGTCAGACGTTGAAGCTTAGGATCTGATGTCTGATGATGAAGATATCAGCAGTAGACACATTCCCAAAGTTAATCTGAATCAGGAATGGTTTAAACCTATTTCTGAAGAATAATGACCTGTGACTCCTGAACCTACTTAGTCCATTCCTTCATCAAGTCTACCTGTCCCCATAAACAACTGGGCATCTGTTATAGCCTCTAGCTACACACCTCCACCGAAGAACTCTCTGCTTTTACAGACCGGTGATATTAGGGGGTTTATTAATTAGTTTTGCAAAAAGCAAGGAATCACAAAGGTTACAACGAAACACTTGGAAGGTCCTGCATATGAAGTTGTCAAAGCCTTCCATCCTGACGTGATTCATCTCCAATTTCAAATGGAAGAATGTCACAAGCTTCTGACCAATCAAGTGGACGACGGACTTCTCAGGCATAATGTCAGCAGACCACTCCCATTGGGTGGTCCTACAGGTCAAGTCACGATTCAGACAGAGTTCTTCTTCAACAAAGACTTAGAGTATCTACACTTCGGCAACAAGGGTGATAGACTTGCATTGTCAATTACAAAGATTAAAGCTGCTCATTATCCTGATGCCGGGTTAGAATAGATGGTACCAGATCAGATGTGGATCAAAGAATAGTGCATGTATGACATTTTAGCAACATATGGTGTCTCCCACTGGTGGTTCAAGAGACAGAAATTCTACATCGACCGACACTCAGTAGATACCAACCGAAGAGCTATTTTCAGGACTCACATGAGAATCCTAAGTGTCGTTAGGATTGAAGTCTTTTCGATTTACGGGTACGATTACATGAAAAAGATAATCCTTCAAAGAGCACATAATCAGGAATATACTATTACTGAAAACGACTTCAAGGATCTGTACCCGAGTGACTTTGAAGACTTGTACTTGTTGAATCTTCAAGGTCACCTGAACCACCTACCGCCAAGGGACAAGAATATTCTCTCTACTGCTGTCAACTTATGGATCAGGAATCTGGTTATCAGAAAAAGGGTAGAAGACTTCTAGCTCGACATCGAGAGTTACCAGACTCAGCTGAACCTTACCAAACCTCGCTAGGAAGCTACAGGTCTCGAGTTCATGCACGACTACAAGATTCTTGACTCTCCAAGACTCATACTGTTTAGAGACAAGTATGGTATGCAGATACTCATACGCTTCAATGAAATCCATAAGTTCAGTGACGGGACTCTACAACAAATAGATGAAGCTTTGGACTATCGGGTAAAGGAATTCAAGGTTAACAAGAACAATTCGAGGCTGAATACCAGGTTTTGGACCACAAATGATGTGATCAAGTGAAAGCAGCTCATGTTTGCCATTCAGAAGTGGCTAAAGCTCAAGAGAATCTTCCGGAACATGGAAAGCTTTATTGGTGGAAGAATACGAGAAGGAGACTACAGACTTCTACAGAGAACTGAATGATGACATCTTCTCTGTAGCTTCTAGTACTTCTTGTGTGGTATATATTGTAAACTTGTACATTAAGTAGTAGTAATTATGATGTGTCTCGTGTCAGTATACATATTTTTCTGAGTTTGTGTCAAATTTTGAAACCATTAGAACAAACTCATAAATACTGATACGAACTAGGTTCCTTACTATTTGAGGGGGAGCCTGCTTATGTTCCATTATCGGCTTACATTAATCAGACATATTTTCTCCAAAATTTTCTTAACTTAAATCCATTGAGATCTAAAAATCTCAACGGGTTTGAAATTTTTGATCGGGGGAGAGAATGTGATTTTAGTATGAAAATCTGAAAGAAATGTGATCTTTTAGACTCATTAATATGCTCTTCCATATGTGCTAAACTATTTCGAATATCGATGCACATATTAAGGGGGAACGAATGGTGTATGATGACAACTGTGGAAACACCAAAGACCGACCCTGTAATTACTTTATTGGAGTTATAAGGATGGTAAGGTTAGGAATGAGTTCCCATGATCCTGCCAAAGCCGGAGGGATCTACCCAGGGACAATTCACTAGTTAGTGTAGAAGTCCTTAGGTATGATTACAAAAGAAGTAATGTGAATAAGGGAATAGTACGGACTGAGATGGAGCTAGTACTGGAACATACCCAACAAGGTACTAGTAATGAAGTCTCGGTAAGCACTAAAGGGGTTGAAGAATGAAAAAAAAATGTTAAGATAAAGGGTGAAAAGAAAGCAACCCTCCTTTAACATTAGGCAGAAACCGGGTCAATACATATGCTGTCAGAATCACATGGTTGATTGCTGACATGGAAGACAAGTATCATGAACCCAGTGATACGCTGCACAACCCTCCCTAGCCACTTAAAATCTCTCAAAAGATTTATGCTTCAATTGTCACAGAGACTTAACAGGTAATCTACTGACTCTCTCACTCCGAGTTAGTCGGTATTGAAAAGGTGGCAGTCAGCTCCAGCCTCCGCTCAGTTAAATTAAAATGCACTATTGAGTCTAGAACCTAGAGATCATCAATAAATCTAGTTAAGACACTATTCTAATATACTTGTCTTTCACACACTGTGAAAACAAGGATTATCTTAAGAGTCCTACGCATTATCCTTGTGATATTGCCAAAACATCTGAGTGATACGAAAGTATTCACAGTGAAGATGGAAATCCTGCTAGAGCTAACATCAAACAAGCTCTAGGTAGGTGACTTGTGAGATCCTTAATGGATCAAACTTGTGACACTAGGCATCGATTCGGTCCAGATTATGAATTGACGGATGATGAATTTTGATAAAATCTTAAAACTCTTGATGTGTTACAAAAATCACTTTAACTAGTGACACATCAACTAATTTTCAAATCAATTTTACCTTCAATCGATGAGATAGTAACTCACTGATTCACTCATACCGTTCTATTAGTAGCAATACTATTAGTGAGGTAGCCTGCTTTGAGGTGTCCGATAAAGAGATACTAGCAAGTACAGTGAATCTAATGCATCTGCGTTAGATGATCTAACACTTTGAGCAAGAAACCCTGTCAATGAGGTTCTTATAATGAATCTACCTGATCACAGGTACAATATTTATACTGTAAAATGGTCCTTACAGAATCGGAGGTTAATGCAACCGAACTCTGATGAATGACAAAGCCATATTCGTCACCAAGCTTTATTGTTAACTGTTTTATTTCAGGATTACCTAAAGATGGAGATGCAGATACCTCATTCCAGCAGAGTCAAGTTCATAGCCACATGCTTATACTCAAGGCTCAATGACTTTATAACATCAAGAAAGAATGACCCAAAGCTTCCGCAAACTCTGATATCAACGTCTTCTTCAGTATGTCAAAGATATAAAGTTATGTATTGATGAAGAATTACGAATATAAAGTCAAGCTTTCAAGATTGCTACAAGTATGAGCATGTCGAACTAAAAGTCCCGAGCACACAAAGTAAAAGATCATAAGATGATGATTAGAGATTAAGATTGGCTGATGATCTCAAGAATGTTCAAGATCACATACAAAGACAAGCCTAATGGAACAAGCTAAAGCTTAAAGTTAAAAGATCACTACATTTTGTACGAAGAAACCAATGAATGAAGAATCAAAGATTACGAGCTACTGTCATTAGATTAAGACTTAGAATGCTAGAATTCAAATTGTATTTTCTGAGGTGACCTCCCTTAGGGGGAGATTGTTAGGTTTACGAAAAAAGACTCGATCACCCCGTGTATTATCTAGAATAGCATAGCTCGTAGTTTAATCTTTAGTGTATAACTTATGGTGTTGGGTCGGGTCTTTACCTACATGTTAGCCCACTCCATAGCCCACTTAGGGCACTTAAACTCTTGTATTTAAACACCCTTTCCAGCCATGGGAAGGGTTGGTTGTTTAATTCATATTACACACACTTAAGGTGTTTTCTCTCACTAGCATATTCACTTTCTCTCTCTATAAGAAATAACCTCATCATCTTTTGATTGTGTTTTGATATCATTATACTACAGATCTTCCTTACTAACGGGATCAAAACAATCAACAAATCTGGTCCAAGAAGATGGTATATTTTTCACACATATTTTCATCTTTACAGATGACCATACTTGTGATGAAAAGGCACAATAAAAGAATAAATGGTTGTGCGAGTCAGGAACCAAACCGCACATCAAACATTTAGACAAGTTTAAGTCGGTCGAGGGACTAACATCCCATGGTCTAAGCCGATCTTGGGTCTTTAACTTCCTTTGGATAACTAACCATAAATGGAATGCATGACGCGAAATACAGTGACCGAACCAAACAACATAAGTCCAAGCCATTACGTATCCCCGAGGTCGAATATCCTCCCAAACAATACCAACAAAAAAGGATTTTTCCATGCCTAATCTATCTTTCCAAATCATGTTGTCATTTGAGTTACTAAGGCATGGAACAGTAGAGAATAAAATATTGGGGTACCTTGTTTCCCATGCAATGGGCCAAGTCCAATTATTATGACCAATGAGATCAGCCACCTTCGACTCCAAATTATATCCCACACTATTAATTATTTGAGGAGTTAACACGTCCATTAGAGGGCTATTTGTACACCAATTATCAAACCAAGCTGAAGTTGGCCTACCGTCTCCAAGTTTGTACCATATAAATTTATGAATGGTAGGCCAAATTTAAAGCAACTTACGCCAACCCCATGTCATACTACCTCTAAATAGGAAATCCCAAAAATTACGACCGCGGAGTTTATGAGTATGGATCCATTTCACCCAAAGTGACTCTTTGGAAATAAGAATGCCCCAAACATGAGAAGTAATAAGAGCCACGTTAAAGATCTCAAGACTCCGGATCCCTAGACCGCCCTCTCTTTTAGGAAGATAAACATCCTCCCAAGCAACCTTAGCTGTACCACGCCGCATATCTCCTTGACACCAAAGGAACCCTCACATTAATTGTTCAATATCCATAAGAATTTGAGAAGGAAGAATAAAAACTGACGACCAATAAACATGCATAGATGATATAACCAATTGAATAAGCTACAAGCGACCCACATATGAAAGAAATTTATTCTTTCAATTGCCAACTCTATTTTAAACCTTCTCTATATGCTCCTTACAATCTCTATAAACAAGTCTAGTAGAAACCAAAGGAACACCAAGATACTTAACAGGAAGCGTACCTTCTTCGAAAGGGAGCACATTAAGAATAGCCAACTTTGTATGATTCAACACATTATAAAAGTAGGCCGTACTCTTAGGAAGACTAGGGACTAACCCCGAGACACTCTTGAATTCATCAAGAGCATCCATAATAATGCGAGCCGAATTTACATCATCATGAGCAAAGAGAAATAAATCATCCGCAAAGCATAAGTTTATAATATCAAGACTAGAGCAATGATGATGAAACACAAAATCCTTCGAATTACGCACCTTTCGCTTCAAAATAAGGGTTAGAATTTCCATAACCATGTGAATAAGTAAAGAGATAAAGGATCACCTTGGCGAAGACCTCTTTTCCCTTTAAAGAAACCATATAAAGATCCATTAAGACTTACAGAAAATGAAGTACTAGAAACACACTCCATAATCCATGAAACCATACGCGTGTAAAATCCAAAACCAAGTAAAATCTTCTTGAGAAAATTCTAATCAACGGTGTCATAGGCTTTTTGGATATCAACTTTAAACACACACCTCGGAGGACCTCTATCTAAATGATAGTTATGCATTAGCTCTTGAGTCAAAAGAATATTATTCAAAATTTGTCTACCCGGAACAAAAGCCGATTGGTTATTACTAACCAAATCAGTAAGACAATCCTTAATATGATTAGATATAATCTTACTAATGCATTTAAACAAGACGTTACAACAAGATATAGGCTGATAATCATTAACGCGAGTAGGAGAGGACATCTTTGGAATTAGAGCAATAATAGTGTGATTAACTTCTTTGAGAAGCTTACCAGTAACAAAGAACTCCCAGACCGCATTAGAAATGTCAACTCCAACAATCTCCCATGCACCTTTAAAAAACGCAGCAATATAACCATCCAGACCCAGAGACTTATCATCACCCATAGAAAAAAATAGTCGCTTTAATCTCCTCATTAGTCACATCACGAATCATATAAGCAGCTTTAGTATTTGACAATTTATTCGAATATAATTCCATATCATTTAATTCTGTTGTGGTGCCATTTTGTCCAAGGAAATTAGTAAAGTGAGCAACAAAAGCTTCTAGGGCAATATTACCTTTGAAACAATTACCATGCATATCCAAGACCCGATCAATCCTACTCCTTGATACACAACTTTTTATGACTTTATGAAAATAATTCGAATTAGAGTCACCCACTCGAATCCATTCCACCTTAGATTGTTGTTTAAGAAATCTTTCCTCATCAAGTAAAGCTTTGTTAAACGCTTGTAAGTATGATGCTTCCTCCCCTCGTAACATAACATTAGAAGGATCATGGTCAATTGCTTTTTGAGCCTCATCAAGTTTAAATCAAAGACTCTTAACCCTCTTATGTAAATTTCCCTTATCTTAAAGCAATTTCCTAAGAGGCTTTTTAAAGCTTTAAGCTTTTTCACCACTTGGAACATATCATAACCATCAACAGTAGTCTCCTAAGAACTAGCCACCACGTCACTAAATTTTCCATGAAAAAAAAGAAGGTTTGAAAATTTAAAAGGCTTAGGATGAAATTTTGAACGCTTAGGGAACCTTAGAATAGCCCGAGAGTGATCAGAAATACGATAAGGTTGAAACAATGCATTCACCCCTACAAATACATCATGGAAATCCAAATTGGGCATTATCCAATTAATTTTCTTTAAAACCCCATGGTCCCCTTTTGGTTTTTGATTCCATGTGAAATGAAGACCATATTTATTTACGTCTAACACCTCATTAGCTTCCACAGACTCTTTAAACTCCCTTATAGATATATCTATAAGTGAGGTTCTAAAAGCATGATCCTCTAAATTAAGACAGCTATTAAAATCACCGAGTAAACATAACGACTTTCCATGAAGAAAGGCCTAATGAGCCCCTAGATCTTGCCACAAATTACGTCTATGGGTGTATCTATTATGAGCATAAACAAAGGATCATAATAAAACCTTGTGATCAGCTTTAAAAATAACCTGAGTGTGCATGACTTGGTTTGATTGAGCTATGACCATAATATCAACTTCATTCGGATTCCAACCCAATATGATATGAGAACCTTTATTTTATAGGTTTCTCAATCCCAATTGAAAAAAAACGCGAACATTAATTATTAAATGAGAAGAAGCAAACATGAGACTCCAAAAAGCACAAAATTGTCAGATGATTTCCCAAATTACTTACGATTCTCATTTTGTCTTCATTTTGTTTAGGGGATTGGTTCATACCCCTTATGTTCCACGATGCGATGTTATACATTGGAAACAACATGAACATGAGTGCTTGCCCCCTTCGGATTAGTAGATTTAGATAAGGATATTGGTTCCATGTACGCACCAGTTTCATCAAAGATATGTTCTACTTCATCGCAGTCAGGATCCAACATGTTTATACCATGAGAAGTACTTGCACCTCCTTCGTTAGTACCAATATTGTCAACATCAGTACATACATTATCCTCATTTCTAAGAGCATCAAATGAGTTTTTTTAGATCAACTAGGTTCACATTTTCAGTAGGATTTTTTGCTACAACTGTTTTAGTATTTTAAACAAGCCAAAAATAGAAGTTCGGTTTCGGCTTACTAAGACGAACACCATCTACATGTCTCGAAGTAACAGTAAGACGGGTTTTTACTTTTTATTTCCCTTATTTGCGTGTAACAGTAGTGGAACCTTCTTTGCTCTTGTCATTAACATGATTAACTTTGTTGCTTTTAAGACATTGATCATTAGCATGACCAAATATCTTATAAGCATAACATCGAGGGGGCTTCCACTCGTATTCAATCTGAATCTTCTCCATAGTATGTCCTATTCCATTAAGTTTTGGAATGGCCACAACAAGACTTTCTTTTAACTCTTGGTCCTAGGTAATCTCTATCAAAGCACGAGCATAACTACTTTGGCCCCAAGATTCCAAGCACATAGTACTCGTGTACGCATCCAACATAATTGGTCTTCTAAGTTTTGTAGCGATCATACTAAGTCCATCCTCAAAAAACACGGCTATTGGAACATCATGCATCTTTACCCAAACTGAGACACTTGTTATATCATCCTTAGTCAAACTCATGTTCAGTGTCCAAGTATTCAGAATTATGGGAACAGTGCGAATTAACCAAGGCCCATTTTCAAGGACTTGTTCGAGTTCTATTTGCGATTGGAATTTGAAGAAAAAATCCTTTAGAGTTCATCATGACTCTCTTGAGACCATATTTTGCCTAAGTGTTCTTCACGTAATTCTCAACAATTAGAAAAGCTAAATGCTTTCCAATGAAATACCCCACCAATGTATTGGCAAACCGATCATTAACCTATTGGACATTAGCCATTGGTATCACCAAATCCGTACCCTCCACAGTTTCGGTATTGTCAAGAGCCTTAAAATTTGCTTTCTTACCCCTTGGTTCATAATTAAGTAAGCTAGCATATGAAACCAGCTCCATATGCTTATCCTTTGAACTAACTCCATCATTAGGTCTCATGTGACTTGTTTTAGCAAATGGAGTAGTAGCAGCTTGTATACAATTACCAACGTCACTCATATTCTTAATCATATCAAAAAACTTATTTAGAATCGAGTTAATATCCTCCTCTCTAGACCCCTCCTCCATACACTACCAAGAATCTAGGTCTTAATGAAGTAGCAGAAAAGAAGCCCAAATCAGCACCACAATCCCTATGGTTCTGTCACTGAGACATTTTATCAAACATTTGGTGTGCAAACACAAATATCCTAAAACCAAACTTTCTTCCACCGCAATTCTTGAAACTGAAGGAGATCACATTATTGAAATTAATAGATCAATTTGATTTCAAGAATAAACAAAAGATTTTATAGAAAAAGTTACATGCGAGGATTTGGAAGAGAAAACTAAAGGAATTAGTTACGTGCGTGGATTTGATTTATCTTTAAAACATGTAAGATGTAAATCAGACTTGCCTTTTAGTTAATCTTTAAAAAAGTAATGATTTAGCCAAGGTAAACTAACCGAGTTAACGAATGATACCAAAAGTTGAACGATTACAAGAGTATAAGAAATTACACATTGTCTTCTATAGAATTAATGGCGTTGCTTGACCTCTTCTACTCTTTTTCTCCTAAAAAAAACAACTTTTATGGTTTAGGTATCAAGAATATGATTTAGCACACTTAAAACTCGTTTTTGAGTTTATAATTTATAAGGTCTAGAGTCGGTTTGATAAGGCGTATCTAAAGTCTTGGATACGGCATATCGGGGGTTTCTTGGAGTAGGGACTGCATTTGATATCTTCCAGAATATTTTATTTCCATATAGCTTGAATACGGCGTATTTCCTTTCTTGGATACGGCGTATTGGATTTGGTTTCCTTTATGGTCTTTAGTGAGTGCAGGCACAGATACGCCATATCTACCTTGATGGTTACGGCGTATTGGTTGTCAGAACAGTAATCTTCAAATATCTTCGTTTAAGCTCTAGAATGCATGCCTTTTAGTTAAACTTCACTAAGTACTCCATAATTACTACAATTCTCAAATACAAACGATTAAGTAACAATTCTTTGCAATAATTATACAAAATGGGTTAATTATATGAGATAAATAATGCTATAAAATAGACGTTATTTGATGTCATCAGTTGTTAAAGAAACTGAACATTGACTTGCATCGTAGCAACTGTCAAGTTGTTTCTTATCATTTCATTCATCATCTTGTAAAATCTGGAGTAGTATGACTCTGTGGACTCTCCATCATGAGAAGTGAATTTTCCAAATTCCCAAAACAAATTAGTCTTGACATCTTGAATATTGGGAGATTCACCTTGTTGTAGCCTTTCAATAGCTATCCACATTTCATGAGCTGTCTTGCAAGCATCAACAATTGAGTAGATTTCATCCCCAATTCAAGTCTATAGCAAATGGATTGCTTCCTTTTTTGATTCATAATGAGCTTTGTTTTTAGGAGACATAGTCAAGATTGTCTTAACTGGTGTTTGTTCTAGAACTGCTAGAGAATCAGCTGTTGCAGGTACAACTAGGATTGTGACAGTAGTTGGTTGGTATGGACCTTCCAAAATGCATTTCCTCAAGGCATCACCATTTGGTCTTGTATTAGTGTATCTTAAGAAACGTAATTGCCATTGGGCATATTTTCCCATTGCAAGCAGTGGTGGACGATCCCTTGAACTAGCTGCCATGATGTTGTTATGCATTTGACTGTCGGTTGTGGAAGTTGTGATTGGAGTAGTCATGATGAATGATTGTTGAATTATGAAGTGAAAATGATTTGTAGGATCTTAAGTAGGTAAAGTGATTATTGTTGTGGATTGAAATCAATTAATGTTTACGGGATTTTACAAATCTATGATTTAAACCGAGAAAAGAAATGGAATCTTTTGCAGGATTTTACAAAATCAAGAAGAAACTGTGAAACAATGATTAATTTTTTGTTGAAATCGTTGTTGTAGTCGAAGTACTTGAGGTTTTGTTAACGATTAATGAGCTAAAACGACGAACGGTGCACAAACTTTCAACTTGAGATGATTAACGGTTGATTAAAACTCAAATAAGGACTAACGGTGCAATAACGATTCACGTTAGAGGATTAACTAGCTGAATTAGAACTATTAAGGACAAACGGTGTAAGCCTAATTCAACAAAGAGGGTTAATAAACAAGGAAAGGACTAACTTTGAAATGATCCTTAGTCTAGGGACTGCATGTGTAATTGTCTAATTTTAGTTTATTAATGAAAACGAATTCCCTCCATTTACCTTTCTTCTTCGTTTTTAAATTATAGAAATGGAACGATTTTGTTTAACATGTCTGGCGAACTCGTACGGTTATCGTCGATCAGATATAAATGCACCACGATGATCGAAAAAGGATCACGATCACAATGGTATAGGTTATAAGTCCCGTAATGAACCGTCACTCATAACCAAAAACCCAAAAACGACTTAAAACAAGTATAGTTTCCCCCTGTTTAAGTGTTAATTTGCCTTGTAAACAATATAGTTAATTCGCCTTTCAAGCAAGATTGTTAGTTCGCCTTCCAAACCGTTTGTTAACTCGTCACTTCTTTATTGTTTACTCGCCTCCTAAACAAATTGTTAACTCGCCTTCCCTTAAGGTGTTTACTTGCCTTGTTAAACGGATTGTTACCTCGCCTTCCACACTGATTGTTAATTCGCCTTCTTCATTCCAAAATGTACTATCATCCTTGCTTCTTGTCTTTTTGCAGAAACAACAAAACTGACTTTGTCCTTCTTGCTAAAAAATGGATCTTGGTCTCTGATAACACCCAAATTATACATGTTTTCTATGGCGTTGTTTGTAAATATTTTATCATTTCTCGTGAACTTTTGATACTTAATAGCTTAAATTGCTTGCAGGTTCACTTGAAGACATCCCAAGGTTAGATACATCAAAATCAAACACTTACACGTTAAAGAACACATCATTCAAGAAAAGATCAATAATTAGCTCAAAGTGCCAAATGTGCGCCGCACTTACCATTTGTGCGCCACACTTACCTTCAAATCAAAGACAGTCACATACACATTAACTCAACAAGTACGCCGCACAATTCCTTTGTGCGCCGCACTTCCTATCTGATATGAATAATTTATGAAGACTTTAATGCTACTGCATTTACGCCCTATGTACGCCGCGTAATTTCTCTTGTGCGCCGCACTTACTCAATAAACATTTAATACGTATGCATTTAATCACCAAGTGCGCCGCACAATCTTTTGTGTGAGCCGCACTTTCACCCAAATTTCAACCTATAAATAGAGCCTCAAAATCTTTCATTTTCATATCAACATATCATAGAATATTATCAACACACAAAAACATAAACCATCTCTCACTTTCTCCAAGCAAAAACACCATATCTTTTGGAGATTCAAGATCAAAGAATCAAGAACGAGGAAGAATATCTTACTAGTATAATCAAAATAATGAAGTTTGTTATTGAAGCAAGTTATGTTATGAACTCCTTATCCATGAGAGGTTAAATCTCTCATGACTACTCGGTGATGTTATGATAATGAATAAGCGTTTGGTATGATCGTGATCTCTTTAATCTCAAGCTTATGTTGCAATCCTATTATATCTTATCTTGTCCCCATCTTTGTTTAGTAACACATTTGGTCTAGTTAACTAAATATAAGTCTTGAGTTAATCAATTTAGTTTGTGAAAATGTTTTCTGACGAGAAATCCTTTTTATAAATTA
>BQNB010121902.1:0-20377 GCA_026074375.1 Tanacetum coccineum
AAATTTAATCCTACGAATGCAAATTTAATTTTTAAATCTATATTAAGATAAAAGAAAATTTTATAAAAGGGAAAAGTTATTTTTTATTTTATATTTTTTTATTCATTATGAATTAAAAACTAATTTAATCTATTTAAAATCCTAGAAAATAGCAAATTAATATTTAAAAATTCTAAAAATTGATTTTCTAACTTAAAAAAATCTAAAATATTATAAAAACTCAGATAAATATTTTTTAACTATTTTTATAATAAAAATCTATTTTTATAATAAAAATCTATTTTATAAAAACCAATTTAAAAGATGAAAAATGGAAATTAAAATCCAAAAAGGGTAAAAATGAATTTAATGCTTGTAAACCTAAGAGTATTTATTCTAAAACTAAAAACCATTTTTTTTAATTTTAAAAATTATTTTTCTATTTTTTATTGTTTTTCGAAATTTTATAACTAAGAAAAATTATAAAAATTAAACTAATTAAGTGAAAATTATAGAAAAATTACTAAAAATCCTAAATAAAATAAGGAACAATGGAAAATTAAAATTAAGTCCCCAGCTTATCTAATAAGCTGGAGAAAAATCCTAAGAAGCTACGGCTTTTTAATAAGCTAGAAAACTAAAATGACTATAAAAGAAATATGAAAAGGGAAGCTAATGGATGAGCTATTGAAGCACAATGGTAAAGAGAGTGTGTGTGTAAAGGGGAGGTCGTGGGTTCGAGTCCCAGTCTCTCTTTTTGCTATTTTTTTATTTTTTGAAAACTTATAAAAGAAAAGCTATAAACAAGCTAAAAATAAGCACTTTTAATAAAAATACTTATTTATGAAAAACCCTAAATAAGCTACAAAACAGCTAAAAACCTAACAGAACACTTAAACTATGTTTTTGGTATTTTTCTTAATCTGAATAAGCTAAAAGACCACAATAAGCTAAGATTATGACAGATTAAGCTAAAATCAACTAAATTCTAACCTAATTAGCTAATTTAAGTAGAAATTAAGCAAAACTAAAAAGCAATAAGCTAAATTACTCTAATAAGCACTTGATAGGAATTGTTAACCCAAACAGTTCCTGCAGGGATCTTTGAGCTTATTTTTAGATAAGCTCTTGGATCCTTGTACACTTTTAAACTATACTACTTGAAAATATATCTAATAAACTATTTAAATCAACTTTCAAAAACTATTTTGAAAAAAAATTGCTTATTGAAAAAGCAGATTGAAAACAGCTAAAAAACTCAGCTGCTGCTGATTTTTGTTTTGGCTTTTGAAAATGAAAATGCAGGTTTTAAAGGCTAAAAACAAATGAGGAAATAAGCTAATTTTAAAAAGTAACTCTAAACTAATGAAAAATGTCCTATAAGCTACTTATAATCTATAAATTATGTCCCATAAGCTCTTTAATTGCTGTTTTTGGAGATTGAAATGGTTTTGACTTTTTGCTCTATCTTGAGGCAATTGACACTATAGCATAAACCAAAACCTTAAAAACTTGATATGCCGAACCTAATGAAATGACCTACTCTACCTCTTTTAACTAAGCCACGATGAAATTAAGTCAAAATTACCAAGCTCGAATTGAAAATAAAAACTAATAATGCAAATCGTATTTGCACCAGATTTGGCTATGAATAACTATATCCTTATGAAAAACTGATTAACTCAATTCTAACTTATAAAACTAGCATAAATAAACTTAAATGAGATATCAAAACAAATATCCCAAGACCAATTGGCCACTAGCAGTATTAGCTTGTAGTTAATACTGCTTTGCCAAACACCCCTATAAAAGCATTAAGAACCATTTAAGCTTTTGAAACTTGAATTTAATGAACAAAACTTGAATACCAGATAACAAATAGCTTAAGACAATTATAATGAACATATAAAAATAAGCAAATAAACTAGAACCAATAAGCTAATAACTATTCTATATTTTTGGCTTTTTGACAAATTTAAAAGACAAACATAAGAAATCTAAGATCTAAACTATATGACTCAAAGACAGATAATAAAAATTACTTAATAAGCATTATGAAACAAAATTAAACTCAAATAAGCTAGTAGATAAGCAGAAAATAAGCAGATTCAAAATTAAGCTAAGAAACTTGAAATTTAAAAGAAACTTACAAAAAACCTTAGCTAAACAAAGGCAATAAAGCTCAAGGAGCTGTCTACAAGCTCTAGCTTATCACAAGGATAAGCTAGTTAAGTCCCATAAGCTCTTCCAGGTTAAGCTTATCATCCAAGCAACCAAATCCACATATAGCAAAGGTATTAACTTTATTTTTAGAGTTTACCTAGACCAGATTGAGGAGGCTACATAACTAGATTAGGTGCTTATTATGAACTCAATTTGAGCTTAGAGACTCAAAGAGCTTATGAGAGCTTGTGAAAAGCTTATGAAATCGTAACATGAGAATTTGGATTTGTAAAAACATATTAGGTTAAAGTAAAAACTTATTTCATTAATTGAAAAACTGAGTACAATTCATTAAAGAAAAGATTACAAGAGCTTAACAGCACATTATATTTAAATGAAAAGTTACATAAGCTAATTTTAAAACTAAAAAAATGTTAAAAAAGAAGATGATGTGCGTGAAGAGTAGCTTGCTATTTATAGCCTTCAAAGGATGCTTCTAGGTCTCTTGCCCCGCTCCTCATTCATTTGATCTTGGCCCTTCATTAGATTCCAATCATTAGATCCTATCTTTGAGCCGTTAGATTAAATGAGGTAAGCACACGGATTGCCAGCGTGGCATTCCGTGTGTCAGAGCCCTTGTGTTTGTTTTACACTAATTTTAGTGTAAAAACTTGATTATTGGTGTGCTTTCTTCCATTAGCCGCGTGTCATTCTTGTGGGTTTCCACCAATAGGAGGCTCTCAATGACGTTTTCTTGTACCAGCTTGTCAGTTAACACTTGAATTATCTCACCACGTCCTCAATTAGAATTAACCCTTTGATTTAAGTGAGGTAAATCGTGAGGATGATGAATGAATAGTAAAACTAATTTACCCGCGTAATTTTAAATGGGGTGGTAGGTGTGTCTTTTGGGCCTGGGTTATTTTAAAAAGGGAAATGGGCCAAGGTTTGTATTGGATTTGGGTTTTTTTTTCTTAATGAGAGTTAACGAGTGTTATCTATTATAATATAAAGAGATAACGGCCGTTAGGGTTTTAAGGGTTATTTGTGAAATTAGGTTTAAACTATGAGGGGTTGTTTTGGAAGTTTTTTGGAATTTTGTCATTTAGTGGTTGACCAGGTTTGACTTTTTGACCTTTATGCTGTCAGATCCTCGGCTCTTGTATATTCTTTCCTTTCTCGTGTCCGTGTTTGTCCGGCTTTGACCGTTTTCTTGTGATTTTTGCATTATCCGTTCCTACACAATCACAAAGACAAAATACACAAGATACAGCATATTTATGCACAATTTTTCATCTTTTTAGGGTCATTTTTGATATAAAACAGATATGTGTTTTCACACATATCAAAATTCCCCAAACTAAACGATTGCGTGTCCTCACGCAATATTTTTTGCTCTATAACCAAATACCTCAAAACTTCCCCAAACTAAATCTTTGAAAAGTAGCAAAGACTTTTGTAGAGAGTTAAGAAATCACAAGTTATAAAACACCATATTTTCCCATTTTTAAAACTTTTTCATATTTTAAGGTAAATATAAACTTAGAATATTTCGACTTCCGTTATTTCCATAACTGTTAGGGATCATAGAACAAGATGCATTTCGATCCGAGAATGGCCCAAAAAGGATAAATTCATCGTCCTCGACTTTTCACTTATCCAAACCAAGCTTAAAACAAAATCATAGCTGAATATCAGTAAAGATGCTAACACTACTCATATTTGCAACTTGTGAACTTTTCACTCCCGACAATTATTATATCTTAAGTGAATGTGCTATTTTGAATTTCAATCATGGATCAACGTTTTACTATGCTTCATGTTCCACCCAAGAATAATGATTTTGAAGGCGAGATCATCCCATGTAGCGACTTTCGTCTTGGCACATCCCAACCTTGCGGCTAAGTGACCAGGCTTTTGACACCCCACAGAGACTAGTATCGGGACTCACGGACCTTAGGTTTAAAAAACTCTCAGGTTTCCCGTATATTCATAGCTTTAAAATAGAATAGTCAAAGTTCAAAAGCATATTTGAATTTAACAAAAAGAAATCTATTTATTAATTTAAACTTAATATTAAACATTTATGCAATTGTAACCCTCGACCTTTTAGAAGGCTGCAACATCGGTTGTGAGCCGGCAAGATGCAGCAAACTTTTATCAGTCTCAGATTTTTATTCTTACTATGGGCTTTCTTTAGAAGACTACCACATCGGTTGTGAGCCGGCAAGAGGTAGTAAACTTTTATCAGCCCACAGCTTTTATTATAATTATATATATTTTTTTATTTTTCATTATTTTATTCATCATTCATTTTTTATATATATATAGAGAAGACTTCTTTTTGAAAAATTCAAGTATAAATTTGAACTAATTTTTTTTTGCTATATATTACATAAAAATTGTCGATTTAAGTTTAATCTTCAAAAACAGCACGTATATTAATCCGGTTAAGAGCTTATGGGAGAAAAAGCAACAAATTACATACATGAGCTCTTAAGATTTCCAAATAATCCTTGTTTAGCATCCCACTCATACTTAACTCTATCATTTTTCATTCTTCGCGAATTTTGCGAACGCTTAGCCTAAAAGTTAAGAAACAAGCTAGAGCTCAACACGCTCGATCGAGTCAAAATTTACTCTTATTCTACCCAGCAAGAAAGTCAAAATTATGACAAAAACACTTATTTTATTTTTGAAAATTTTAAAATTTTTCATATTTTTGAAAATTTTGGTGGGAAAACGGGGTACGTGAGAACAACAGGTAAAAGTAGGCAAGATCATATCGAAGATATACTACCCCATACTAAAATTAAACATTGTCATATCAGAAACTATACTTAATACTACCCAAAAAAAAATACGACCCCATACTAAATCAAAAACATTGTCCTCAATGTATTTCCTACCTAAAGATCTTAATAACCCCATACTAGAACTCAAAAAGGTCGAATGCTAACTTAAACATGAAGAACTGTATCACAAAAATCTTTAGGACCGTTTTTATCAAGTGTTAAAAACATAAATGTTAGAATGATAATGATCTTTAGGATATGGAATTTTCTAAACTAATGCAAGACAAAGGCTAGAAGCTCGATGGACCGACAAAACACCAAACACGAGAGACTTTAGAAAATTTGGGTCAATCCTGCAAACAAGTACAAACACAACAAGAATCGGAAGAGTACAAGCCTCCTAACAACACATTAGAAGCTAGAAAGAAAACAGAAAATGGATAAGCATGGAGTGCCTCCCATGAAGTGCTTTGTTTTTGGTAACCGAGTCACATCGCTTTACTCATCACAAGAATTCATCGTGTCCCCTTAGGGAAAGAGTAAATGGAAGAGAAAAATCTCATCGGGCTTTCATGAATGTTTGGATAAACATTAAAGCACATGAAACTTCCACCCCGATGAGATGCCACCGGCTCTAAGTGGAGATGTTGGGGTCAAAAATGGTGTCTTCACTCCCGAAGGAGTAAAGAAAAGGAGAATCCACAGGGTAAGTAAGATATGGAAGAAAAGTCTGAATGACAAATGTGAAGGAATCGTCAACTTCAACACTAATCTCAACTCCCCCTGGGTCAAAACATTCATCTTCATTAAGCTCATCAGCATTGTTTATCACTAGCACATCGGGCTCAATAATTAAGCTAATCTCAACATCTGGTGGTTCGGAGATGACCAGGAAATGACGGAATATCATCATAAGGATCAAAGGAAATGATTCAAACTCGGGAAGAGGGTTATTAGCATGAGTACTGCCACTTCTTGTCTCTTCCGTATGATCGCTAAAAGTCTCGAATTTGGGTAAAGAATTATCCGAAAAAGAGTAAGAAGTATCAGACTCCTCAAAGAATGAATCACTATTCGTGACTAGAATAGGAAATGAAAAGGGAGACTTGAGTACACGATCCGGAGTGGGGTTATCTTTCAAATATTCGATATTAGTAACAAGACGACTAATGTTCAATAATTTCTCACGAAGAATAACGTCTTGGATTTGAAAAATATCTTCTAAGTCAAACTCTTTCTCTTCTTGATCTTCATTCACCTCCTCTAAGCTAACGATCTCCAAATTGAGAGGTGATGCTTCAATGTACTCGATGTTCTCATAAGAATCGTCATCACTTGAAGTACCATCATTGTTAGAATCGGATAAAATCTCAGAATGATTGCTCAAAGCATCAAAAGTGGAAGGATCTTCACAAACGGGCATATCACACGTATCTTTGGAAATACCCTTGAACTCACTTAGGATTGGGATAAGGTTCTCAATACTAGGAATAGTCTTAAGATGCTCATCCCCCATTATTAGAGAGTCAACGGGCTCCTTGGTTGATAAAACAGGTGTGAATGTAATGGTATAGTCCTCGTCATCATCATAGCAAATGGGAATCTTCCAATATCGATCTTTAGCCGCTTGCTCTTCCGCAATTCGCTCTTCTTCTTCCTTCTTTTGCAAATTTGGACCAACCATATCACATATGGATGTCATTTGCTCCATAAGCTTATTTTGAGAATTGAGAAACTCATTTTGAGCATTTAAGATTGGATGATTGATGGTATATTGCAGGGGTTGAAATTGGTCAAAACCAAAAGAATTAGGATCATAGCAAGAATTTTGCTCATAATAATCTTCATTCATTGGTTGACATTGAAAAGTTTCATGAGGGCCCCCACAATCTTCACAACAAGGATATTGTTGTGGAAAAATAAAAATCTTGTGCCGAAATTAAAGTCTTGATTGAACACCGGTTCAATAGATAAACGGAACTTGAGGTGTACAATAGTGACCATAACGAGCATCGTTCCCGCAAAATTCACAAGAATACATAGAAGGTTGTGGAGGTGGGTTGAAAACGTTAGGAGAATCATCAACAGAATTAGGTTTGGAATCATAAGTGAATGAATTCTCATCTCCAGAATTGCATGTCGGATGAACACTTGGCAAAGTCTGTGGGAGCTCATTAATGGTTTGATTGCATTGTTCTGGATTAGAGATAATCGGAGCTTTTGGTGGACAATTATAACCAATATGAGCACCGTTCCCACAAGACTTGCAAGTACATCGTTGACAAAAGATATCATCTAACGAATCACCACACTTGTAACAACAATTGTGGTTAATTTGTAGAGGACTTTGCGAAGAATTTACACCGGGGTCTTGATTGAAGACGAATGGCTCTTGAGGTGCACTAACAATGTTAGTGTTGTCATTGGATGACTCAGAAGTGTTTAGAATTTCGTTTTCATCATGAATTGTATACCAACCTTCATTCAAACACTTTCGCACAAAAGCACAAGGTCGACAATATAGACCATCAACCGGGTCTCCACAAGTTGTACAATTATGAGGGGGTCGTTGAGACGAGTCGGGTACGGGAACAAGAATCTTGTCTTCAAGACTCCCTTTTGAACAACCACAGTTTCTAGTGTACAAAGCTCCACAAGACGAGCATTCTTTAATCGAGAAGAGGGGGTTCAAACGATAATCGAGTGACGCCATAAGAATTAAACAATATAGAGGGTTAAGAAAAGAATTAAATGGATAGGAAGAAAAAGAAGATTATTTTTGGTTTTTCACAAGTTTATTCACAATCTAATTTTAACGGACAATGAGATAGACAACTTGAACCAAATAATCAAACTTACTTCGCGGTAGCTCTTAAAAATTTTACTTTTTAAGGTGAGCCGTATATCGCAAGTGACACAAAAGGCAAGTTTTTAAATCTTTTATTCGAGTTGGGAACTTATTGATGGATAATACCTCAATTGAAGGTATTATTTGTTGGTGTTCTTTTACCAACTTTGTAAATTTTTATATTCACAAATTAACGAGAAAAATTGAAAGAGCAAATATTTTTTTTTCTTTTTGTTTTTAATCTTCTACTTATACTAAAAAGAAAAGAAAAATATTTTTTACTTTTTATATTTTTTTTATATTTTTGATTTTCTTAAAAGCGTAACTTTCGAAGACGAAAGGTTCTCCAAATCATGATCAACAAACTTCAAACGAATGAATCTTAATCACAAATCCCCGGCAACGGCGCCAAAAATTGATTGCAGTAAAATAATATACAAGTATAGAAAATTACCAAACTACCCTTGAGGACAAAGGTAATAAGGAAAATCTTTACAATTATATATAATAATACGTATATTAACCGGGAAGTATGATTCCCGGGTCGTTATTCCCCAACGATTTATGAAATTGAAACCACGATTGTTGTTCGGACAATGATTTGAATTGGTTCAAAGATGATTTGTTTCCTAAAATCATAAAATTTAACAAATTCAATGGACAATTAAACCTAACTTTAATAACGGGAATTTAAACTTTAACTAAAAACGCAAAACGGAAACCCTAAATAGTGATTAAAAACCCTAAATTTCCAAAATTAAAACTAAAATGAATTTTTCACTTTTAATATACTCTAATTGACTTAAAAGTAAGTTTAAAGAAAACTAGAACAAAAACGGAGTTGAAATGAGCTTAAAAACACGAAAAACGTAAACGGGAACGAATCCCGTTCTTTAAAAATCGAAATTTTGCAATTTTAACCCTACGAGGACAAAACTAATTTTCCTAGAAACTTTATGAAAAAAGAAAATTTTCTAAAATAGAATTATATTTTTTGATTATTTTTCTATTTTTTTATGATTTTTTAAAGTTTTTAATGAAAATAAATGTTTAAATACTAAACTAATTATAAAAATTCTTAAAAAATTATAGAAAATAGCTTGAACTAATAAGATCCTAGGAAAAATAAGCTTGGTTACACAGCTTATCGAATAAGCTGTGTAAAAAGCTTAAACAGCTTATTGCACTAAAGAGGCAAAACGTGTATAAGTAATATACTTTGTGAATCTATAACGAAAAAGACCCCAAGGCACGTTGGTAGTGTGGTGTTGTGTGAGACGTTTATAAGGGTTGAGGTGTTGAGGTCGGATACAACGGGTGGATGTAACAGAATATCCGGTTTTTTCAGGTCTTTTACGACGAAATCCTATTTTGACTTATTATTTATTTTTCTCTTTCGCCAGTCATCGCCGTGTACTCGCCGTATTTTTAATAGTTTAGTTATATCGCTGTAAGTCATCAAATGTACTACGTTTAGAGTAAAGGAGCACTCCAAAACACAATATTAAAATGTTTACATCAAGCAGTGTTAAGCTGAATTATTTGTCAGTATAAATCTTGTTAACTTTGTTTAGATTTTTTTTTTTATTGGTTGTACGTAAAAATTGATTTCGATTTTGCGAGATAATGCGTTTGGCCGGCACTCCCGGAACCACCAGAATCTTTACGCTTCAACAAAATACCCACACTTTATACCCAATACATAGAAAGTCCGTTGCTCAAATATTTCGTTATATCTCATGTTTGCCGAGTTATGGCCATGGATCTCAAACGAGTTAAGGAAACGCACTTCTCCCATTTGGTTTCTATTACCGATGCCTGACGTGTCGCTTATACTTATACACCATTCTTGTCTCTTGTCTGCTTTATTACCTCAATACCTTTGAATAATGTACATATCCCTTGATCCTGCTAACATATCCTCCTTGTCGTGTTTTTTCATCTCTTAATCTTTTTTTGTAACTTCTTTATATTCACCACTATCACCTCACTCCGCACTCACCCTCCCGACGCGCGCGCACATTAATCCTCCCAAATCAAACCATCCTCGCCCCCACACCCCCTTTACCCCTCTACGCTCCCCCTTCTTAATTCTAAAATCTCCATTCCCCCCACACCACAAAATTCCTATACTCCACTTATCCTACACTTATATACTTGTGTCAATCTTCGTTCTAGTAAGAGAAGTCAACTATCTTTGCTCTCAATGCACCTTACTCCCTAAAAGAATGTGAATTATCACAAAACATCCCCCTTTTGGACTCATCTAGCTGCCTACCTGTGCAGAAAAACCAACGGCCCCAACACACGCTGAATCCATACAATCTACTATTTTATTTGAACCCATTATCACCCTAATCTCACATACATTGTGACAAGACAGATTGTAAGGATGTATCCCTCAAGCAATTGGCTAATGTTTTATAAGTACTTAATCAAGAAAAGTGTAAGACTAGGGTCTTTAAAAAATGAAGCTAGGGTTTTATATTGAAAAAGGGTTTGAGATATTTGGTCTCATCTATTTGCCATCATCGTAGAGGTTTATCTAAAAAATCACCTTCATGTCTTTGCTCTTTCATTCTTTTTTACTACTTGTTTACATGTTGCTTTATGGCTATTCGTCACCACCTTAGCACTGTTTTTAATGTAAAAAGAACCGTTTCTTGCTTATGTTTATGAATTTATGCACTTATTCTTATGTCATAATGGTCTATATATATCATCTGCGTGAAAATAGAATGTAAAGTATGTTAACATATGGTTTTAAGTTTACCATGAACATGTTTTAGGTATAAACGCTAGGGTTTTACCCACACTAATCCGACTTGGCACAAGGACCGAGAGTGAGATAGAGTAGTATTATCATCGAAAAAGAAGAAAACGAAGGAGAGAGATTGAAGAAGAAGGAGGAGATACAACAGAAGAAAATATGAAGAAAGATAAGAGGTAGAAATAAAAAAGAGGCGAATATGTTGTTTACACAGCAGAGGAAAATGTTTACTTAAGAAAGTTATGATTAAAGTGAATGTATACAAATGCCAATTATAGGGCACTGTTTTAATGATCAACCTCAAGAACAGTAGGATAGAACATTGTCTAAAAATACTTAATAGACCGACATGAACGGAATCTAGAATATAAGGACACAATGAAATAACGAATGAAATAAACGCAAAAGATAGTTGTTAGTTACGAGTTTACGAAGATAAATACTTGTTATAAAACTCTTGTTTATAAAATTTACTATTACAAACAAAAAGTGAATATTTTTGAAAAACATATACAAAAACATGCAATAAGCTTATAATAACGAGAACTTACTCGAAAGAATCGTTAAACAACGGAACAATAGAACGAAATAAAATACGACGTTGTGAACGAGTTTAGCGATAAAACAAAACTTTTACAAATAATTAAATATATTTTTTGAGATGAACTGTATTAAAAATCATAAATCATCAGAAAACTAGAATTAAAAAAACAATAAAACATATATATATCACCTAGCAACAGCATAAAAAATCTGTGTAAAAGTATTGCCAACCTATGACTAAATCAAATTGCTTCAAACCTATAAATTGACCGCTCTTATAGAGTCGAACTTCCCTAGCACTAAAAACCTTATTGTTATATGTATATATGTTATGTCTAACTATGAATAATGTATCATAGAATATTTAAGTCTAATATAATCTAGAATCTAAACTTCGCTTCCCTACGAACTACACAACTGCGCTTCTCCCGTGACCCGCACCCCTTACCATTTGCTCTACTAACGACAACTGCACCAAACACAAAAACAAAGTATCAACAAATATGTCAAACACCAAACTGTAGTCATCTAAAACTCATGAAAAACACCTCCCAAATCAAAAACACAATCAAAACTAGATATAACTAACAACCTACCAGAACTCGTGTTACCCGTTCCAATTGACTCCCCAAAACCTACCATCAATCAACGTCATATATACAACCGTATTAGCTCCCATGTTTCTGCTAATGCATTGTGGACTAAATACTCCACCTTATCACCAACTAATCACACATAACCACACAAACCACTTTCTAAACCACAAATACGATCCCAACATTTACAAATGCGTATATTACTACACTTGCACTCTGTAATATATTAAAAACTCAAAAATAACTATACCCAGACTCAACATCAAACTGACAACCACACACTCCCACAACAAATGTTAATAACTCAAACCCGTTCACTCTCTTACATAATCTGTAAAAACTACCACACCTAAAGTACCCACAATATATAATAACTAAAACTGATACCATATCAAGTCAAAATTTTCTTCTACTCAATGACCAGATACTCAAATGAACTACAAAATACAACTAGTATTCAAACGCCTGGATCACCACCATTATCTTAATGTTCAAACTGGATCCTATATCTAAATCCATAGAAGGATATTAGTGAGTACTGTGGGATAAAACCTAGTCATGTAAAGTAGCTTTTTAGCACAAAGTTGGTTTCAAAATTGTTATGCTATTAGTCCTGAGTTGACATTGTAGTGCTATTGAGTACCCGTCTCCGCGTGAAGAGGTCCTATTTTAATGTCATGGGAGAACGGTTCGAATTGCCGTGTGATTGGTGTATAGTAGGGAGTTATGCGATGAAATTTTATAGGAAACTGATCTCGTCCCACGCATCTAGGACATGTAGGGTTTTCTAGTTGACACCATTGAGGCACTCATGTGAACTCGATATTTCGCTGCAAGAAAAGTTTCGTAGCGCATGTTTCCTTGGGTGACTCGCATCTTGTATGTGAGAGACAAATTCGTAGGGAGTTTTTTCTCAGATAATCGATCTGGGTTAGTCCATTGTAGTTGGCAGTCTCAACCAGCACATGTAACTAAGGTTGATTACAGTGATAGTATCTGTGTAAGGTTGCGGTGTTAAGCGTACTAGAAGATATGTAGACTAGGAATAATGAAACAAGTGTCAAGAGGAGTATTGACCCACATCATAGCATAACTGTCTTTGAACTGTAGAAGTACTCTTACATTGACATGAGGGAGTGTGCTTCTAAAGTTCGATACAATTCTCTTGAATAATTAGATGCTACAGGTCTGCCAGGAGATTAATACATTTCAGAAGATCTTATTGCAATAAAAACCTGCTTTTGTACAATATTGAAATTTAAAACAACTACTCCTATCCTATGTTGGCCCCCGCTCTTTATACCCCTGCAATAATTCCTTAAAAAACCATATAATTCATTCAACAATATATCAATTAATATGCATATATACACTCATTTTATATGCAAAATCTTGTTGTAAGGTTATCCGAGAGCGGTGAATATCTATCAATAGATTAATTCTTATTATCGAACATACAAATCACCCTCTAACTCAACTCCAAAACAAACATACATATTGACAATCAATGTAAATTTTAACCAAACTATGCTACGCACCATACACAATATACCAAATACACTCTCTCAGAGTCAGTGAGCATAATTTGCACACTGACCAAAATACTGAGATTGATGAATACCTAGTTCTTGATTATTTTTTACAATACGGAGCACACCCCCATGAGATACCATCTAAGACGCTGCGACCTGATTTTTTTTATTTCATTCCCAATGCATACATGCGTGGGAAACATGGGGATGGAAAAAAGCATTAATACATAAAGGGGAAGGAAACAGAAAGCTAGCGCAAGGCAAACTATAAAAAATAAAAAAAATTATTACTAAATATAAAACACCACCAACAAATACCACCAAACCCAAAAACTCCAATACAGCAAAGTTTGTCATATATAATCCCTCAAATACCACTCTCCCTTCATAATGTTCACCTTTACCAAATACCCCCCCAATCAACTATGACCCCACCACCCCCTCTCCCCTTAAACTACCTCAAGAATACAGACATGAATAACTCACCTACCCCCTGCAATCTATGTGACTTATAGACCCATCTCACCCCACACCCAACCCACTCAACACAACCTAACTCCATCACCACCAATATCAAAAATCATATGTCACCTCCCACCACATGCAGACGGTAACCAACCAAATATCATAAATACTCATACAATGTCCCAAACACAATACGCCACCATAGCACACACACCCCTACCACCAATTATAATAACCCACAACCCATCAAAAACAAATACGTTGTGTGCAAGAAAATACACACTACAGACATCCAGTACAAAACACCTCATCCCAACACACGTGCAACACTACATACACGAAACCAAATCCATCACCACCGCCAACCAATTCCCAAACACCCAAACTTCCAACCCTCAATACTCTAACAAACTCCCAAAGACTACACACTCACCAAATACCCAAGAATAACAGATACCCCAGTGACACTAACCATACAAATCTTTAAATGTGACTCCCTCCTCTCGTCAATACTCCAACCACACACACGCCTACCATACTATATCCTCCAACTAGATCCCCAACCCAAACACCAACCACCCCCCACCCCAAAACCCCCAGAGCCCCACGCCGCCGCCACTAGCGTACTCTACACACACCCTAATCACCAATGTCGCCCAACTCTCCAGATGACAACCACCCGGACACGCTCTTATATCCACCCAATACAAACCTGACCTAACCGCAATACCTCACCACACTGACTAATCATAGATAACTCTCCACCCATATACACTAAGAGAACTAAATTGATGTCCTCCAAATCTCCATATAATTTATTCCAACTTGTGCTAATTCTAGAGAGCACTAACAACTGTAGTTATGCAGGATGCAAATACCTTAGAACATAGTACGAGACCTGTCACTACCTCACAAATAGATGCTCATCCAAGAAAATAATAGATGCGAACATGATTCACCCGCGGTACAACAAATAGGGCAGCTAATAGACGAAATTTCAATTCCACGAAGCGACAAATTTAATCTATTAGGTAACTTATCCAAACTCACTTTCCAAGCCAAAATATTAATCTTAATCGGGACTTCCTTAACCCATCTAGTGGGCGCACCTACCGATGGCAAGAGATAGTCATCAATATATAAACGAGCCGACTTAACCGAAAACTCACCCGTGGAATCGAGAGACCAAACCCATCTATCCTTTGAGTCAGAAAGAATGACAGATTGAACAATATCAAGGAGATTACCATACTGCTCTTCTTCTAATCCTCCACGAGGAGGTCTTCTAAACGATTGAATAATGGTAGGGTCATTTAGCTTATCCGCCACTGTGGAAAGCTTATTTCATTCCAATGCATACATGCGTGGAAACATATACATAAAGGGGGAATCGAAAAGCCAGGCATCCGTCCAAAAAAAGGTGTTCAAACCATTACCAACTTTCTTTTTCATATAGGACAACAAATGAATTCCTTTACTGGACAGAGAATTAAACTCACGAATGATATTTAGCCAGTTGGAAGGACATTCTCGAGAGACCCGTTATCACCAAACATAGCTTTAATGACACAGTACCATAACGAAGAGTCTTGAGACCTGAACCTCCATATCCATTTGAACAAGAGTGCACGATTTTGAGCAAAAAAACTCGAGACACCAAGCCCTCCTTTTTTCCTAGAAGCAATAATTTTCTGCCAACCAATCATAGACATTTTATTCTCATTAGTATCAGCTCCATTGAAGAATTTCCAACGAATGGACTCCATCTTGTGAAGAACACCCTTGGGGGTTTTATATACCGACATCTGAAATAATGGTAAAGAGCTAAGGACTGATTTGATTAGAGTAAACCGGCCTCCTATAGAGAGAGTTTTGACTTTCCATTTCGATAACCGGGAAGATATTTTGGCAAGAGCTTCATCCCAAAATCTACTACAAGTGCTAGACGAACCAACCTTGACCCCAAGGTAATTGAAAGGAGTAGAAAAAGTAGTGCAGCCAATAATTTTAGCAGCCGTATTAACTTCCTCTTGAGTGGTACCGATGCCCATGATCTTACTCTTAAGAATATTAATCTTAAGCCCCGAAGCCAAAAAGAAACATTTAAGCATGTTTACTATAGTAATGACATTAGCTTTGTCCCATTTACCAATGAAGATAGCATCATCAGCGTAGAAAAGATGAGACAAAGTTAAGGAATCATCTATACAAATACCCTTGAAAAGCCTTGTATTTAAAATATTATTGAACGAGATATGAAAGCTTTCCATGACCAGGATGAAAAGGAAAAGAGAAAGAGGATCCCCTGTTTCAGACCCTTGTGAAATTTGAATTCGGAAGATGGGCTTCCATTAACGAGGATCGACCCTACTGCCGAATTAAGACACCCTTAGCCTCTCCATTTAATTCCAAAACCAAAGTTATGAAGAATACCATCTAAATAGTCCCATCTAACTGAATCAAAAGCCTTTTCAAAGTCAGCTTTAAAAATCATGGCTTCCGTTTTGTGGTATTTACACCACGATAAAAGCTCATTAAGGATGAAAGGCCCATCAAGGATTTGACGCTTAGAGACAAATGCAGATTGAACGTCACTAATAATATCCGACATAATGAGGCTTAGACGATTTGCCAATATCTTAGCAACAATCTTGTAAAAGGTACCAATGAGACTTATTGGACGAAAATCCTTTACTACCTTCGCGTCCTGTTTTTTAGAGATAAGGGTAATAAACGAAGAATTACTCCCAGGAGGAAACTTACTTGAAGCAAAAAATTCATGGACAACATTAACCACATCTTGATTAATGATTTTCCAGAATTTTCGAATAAACTCAAAAGAAAACCCATCACGTCCAGGAGTTTTATTTGTACCGCATTCCCAAACCGCTCTTTTAATTTCTTCATAAGTCACTTCCCTTTCGAGCTCGGAATTTTAATCAAAAGAAATCTAGTTAAACATGATAGAGTCCACGTTTATAGATGGACCAGAAGGCATAGAAAATCGGTCTGAAAAATGATTAAGGAATTCATCTTTCACTTTAGGAGGATCTACGATCCATTTCCTGTATCGAGCAATCACGGTATAGCAAGCCGAGGAGGACCGCTTCTTCTTGATTGATCCATGAAAATACTTTTGTATTTTTAATCGCTTCACTCAACGGATCTTAGCCTTTTGAGCCATATCTAACGAATGACGCTTATTGATAGCATGAAGATCTTTTAAAAGAGACATTCGTTCATTAATTATATCATCATTCCTCTTACCTTTGTCAAGCATCTTGTCTAGATCAGAGATTCGGGACTGAATTGAACGTCTAGACTCATTAGATTAGATTGTTGCATATCTTATTTACACCAAGCATTGATCAACACCTTAAGAGCATGAAATTTCTTTCTTAGAAGAGTGATCTTATTAGATTCCACAAAGGATGAATTTTTCCAAGTATCTTCAACAAGTTTAACAAATCCGTTTTTTGTGAACCAAGACTGAAACACACGAAAGGGAGTTGGCCCAAAATCAACAACATACTCACGCATTACAATAGGCCTATGGTCGGATAAACACCTATCAAGACAAAGAGCAGATAACGAAGGATAAACCGAAAGCAGACCTTCAGAAATTAAAAATCTATCCAGTTTACTCATCTTGGAAGCAGACTTCAAGGCCCAAGTATAGGAGTATCCTTCAAGAGGAAGATCAATAAGGCTTGCCGAGGAAATGAATTGATTAAAAGCTTTGGCACCAACATCATTGAAAGTAGTACCGAATCTTTCATTTTTTGAGGTTTTGTTTAAGATCGAACCAGACCGAAGACCGAATATGAGGAAAGGTTGGACCGAGGACCAAACAGAAATATGTTCGGTTCGGTCCGGTCCGTTTTCTTGATACAGTCCGGGCCGATCTGTTATCTATCATGCTCATCCCTACTTACATATACCACTGGAATTATAGAAAGTATATTTTGCCAACCATGGTATGTAAGGAGGAAAATCCTAGCTCAAATCATAATATAACTTTATACACGTTTGTAAGCGTGAACAATTTAATCAAAAAATTTTATTTAAAAAAATGAAAAAGTAATGTGAATAAATAACATATTTCTTGTCAGCCCTCATGTTACACAAAATCTAAGTACTTTAGTTTTACAAACGAGAAAATCAGCCATGACTTGTAGTTTAGTCAATAGACTCGAAATATTATTCCAGCTTTAAGAAACGCCATAAAATCATAAATACACTACTACTATTGTTTTTCTATTTCTTATTCATGATATGTTCCACGGTTCCAGATGTACAACTAGGGGTGTCAATAGGGTCGGGTTGACACGACCCGAACCCGATAAGGCTTATCCCAGCTTTAAAAAGACGCCATAAATATACTACTAGTTTAGAAGAGTTTGGAAAGGGATCTAAAGTCCCACATTGCTGGAGGTTATAAACAAAAGTGGGTATATATCTTAGGATCACCTAGAGAAGGATAGTTAGCGATAAAGCTTATTTTAGTACCAATGGACGTGGACAAAAGTTCTAGGTGATAAAGCCTGCCTACTAGGGGCGGAGCCAGGATTTTAAGTTGAGGGGGCCAAATTTTTTTTGCCAATTTTTTTTTACTCGCAACAGTATTTAAAGATATACAACAACGCATGATGATCTAGATAATCAACAAGTCAATAATCAAAATTTTGAAATCTTAATAAGTATTGAACTAAGTTACAGGCAACTAGGCGACTGTTATTCTTTCAAACACTCAAAATGTAGTATGTGAATTTGTGATCAATGACCATATATTAGCATACTCCATACCATACTACTTTCTAGTTCTTTAATAGGACCAATAAGCTGTACACATACATTTAAGAAAGAATGCCTTATAATAACAAGTAAATCAATACAAATTTAACATTAATGACTAAGGACTTTAAATACATTTAAAGGTGAATTATGGATTGGCCTAAACAATCCGTATACCATCTTTACTCTTAAGAGCAAAACAACTAAATAAGCATTCAATTGATCATTAATGTGCCAAAAAAAAAACTCCTTCAACTCATATACTCAATTATCCGATTGCTTCAAACACAAATAACTAATTTTTGATCATTAATGAAAACTAAACAATAAAGAGAATTGAATACCTTAATTAGATGATTGAAATTTTTTGATCGGTACTCAGAGAAAGAATGAGACTATGAGAGTGACAGTTGGTTAACTTTGCTGACTTTTCTCCTCCTTTTTTCTTGTGAAATGCACAAAAGGTTAGATATATCATAATATTGGGAGTGCGCCGACCCTGCCGTATTCAGTATTGCTAAAAAAATAGGGCTTTTGCAAATAGAAATAATGGGATTCTTGGGCTACTTTTTTTGGGTTGGGGGGGGTGGGGGGGGGGGGGGGGGGTGTTGTTACAATTTTTATTTTGGTCTTTGATTTTTCTTAACAAATATCATGTTATATTACGATTTATTTGTCTCCTTGATACTAAAGTACAATTTGTCTTTGATTTTTTCTTAACAAGTATCATGTTATATTACGATTTATTTGTCTCCTTGGTACTAAAGTACAATTTGTCTTTGATTTTTTCTTAACAAATATTATGTTATATTACGACGTATTTATCTCCTTGGTACTTGTGTTTCCATTCCTTGATAATGAAGTACAATTTGTCTTTGATTTTTTCTTAACAAATATCATGTTATATTACGATTTATTTGTCTCTTTGGTACTAAAGTACAATTTGTCTTTGATTTTTTCTTAACAAGTATCGTGTTATATTACGATTTATTTGTCTCCTTGGTATTAAAGTACAATTTGTCTTTGATTTTTTCTTAACAAATAGTATCATGTTACATTAGGACTTATTTGTCTCCTTGGTACTTGTGTTTCCATTCCTTGATAATGAAGTACAATTTGTGTTTGATTTTTTCTTAACAAATATCATGTTATATTACGATTTATTTGTCTCCTTGGTACTAAAGTACAATTTGTCTTTGATTTTTTCTTAACAAGTATCATGTTATATTACGATTTATTTGTCTCCTTGGTACTACTAAAGTACAATTTGTCTTTGATTTTTTTCTTAACAAATATCATGTTATATTACGATTTATTTGTATCCTTGGTACTACTAAAGTACAATTTGTCTTTGATTTTTTTCTTAACAAATATCATGTTATATTACGATTTGAGTTAAGTACATTTTTGGTCCTTGTGGTTTGGTGAGTTTTTCACTTTTGGTCAAAAATTCAAAAAATGTTTGGTTTTGATCCAAAAGACATAGTTTCGTTCCACTTTTAGTCCAAAAATTTTAGTCCAAATTTACGGAATTGGACTAAAAGTGGAACGAAACTATGTTTTTGGACCAAAACCAAACCTTTTTTGAATTTTGAACCAAAAGTGAAAATGCACCAAACCACAAGGACCAAAAATGTACTTAACTCATATCTACCAAATCACATCAACTCATCTCGGAAACTGTTCAAGTCGACATCAAGAATGAGTCTTTTGATGTTTCAGTCCAAGAAATTGGATCATGGAGTACAAAAATAAAAGATGACTACAATGACATTTACTCCAACCACGATTTAAAGGAGGTGGATCATGAGTCTGAATCAAACGACGAGCAACCGATTGATGATTTTGAAATACTCCAAACAAAACTCAACAATATGGATGAACAAGCTTTT
>BQNB010121903.1:0-20377 GCA_026074375.1 Tanacetum coccineum
AATGTGTTTATAAGGAACTCTTCTGTTTCGTCGATGAAGTCTTTGATTCAGAGTACGTTCAGGTTCAGGTAATGGTTCAACAAGTTCATAACTGAAAGCACATGTATGCATCCAAAGGAAAATTTGTTTGGGTCAGTTTGCCAGAAAACTGTACGACGATTTTTGAAAAAGAGGGGGAGTTAAAATAAATTTCTAGTGTTGACTACAAAACAGCTTAAAAATCCCCGGTAGCGGAGCCAAAAACTTTGATGTGTTTCAAAAGATTTAAATTTTTAATGATTGAAAAATACCAATTTTATTATAGGGAAACACACGGGTAAAAGTATAACCCACGTATATAGTATAATCTTTTTTAGGCAAGACCATGTCGTCCACAAGGATTTGAGTAGTGTTCAAATAATCATAAAGAAAATTGACTTTAACAACTTTGAAAACAACTTTTGTTTTACCCAATGATAATAAGGATGACTACTCGGATAGTTGAGAATAATTTATAAGTAGTGGTAATGATTAAGACATCGAAGATGGAACTTTTAACTTATAAAAAGGATTTCTCGTCAGAAAACGTTTTCACAAATTAATTTAATTAACTTAAGACTTATATTTAGTTGGCTAGACCAAATGTGTCACTCAAATGATCCAGTTACTTATTATATCAAAGCTTATTTTGTTTATCAATTTACAAAAGTTGATTTCTCGACACAAACGATAAAGACCATAGACAAATCTTTAAAACCATATAGATCACAACAGGTCTTTCGACCTATACTGATATGATTATATAATCTAAGTTGATAAGAAAAACCGACAAGATAAGATATAATAGGGTAGCAACATAAGCTTGAGATTAATGAGATCACGATCATACCAAACACTTATTCATTATCATAACTTCACTTAGTAGTCATGAGAGAATTAGCCTCTCATGGCTATGTAGTTCATAACATAACTTGATTCAACAAGAAAGTTTATTATTTCAATAAACTAAGATGATATTCTTCTTCGTTCTTGGTTGTTTGATCTTGAATCTTCAAAAGGTATGATGTTTATGGCTTAGGAAAAGGTTGGGGAGGTTTAAAACATCATAAGGGAAAAGGATTGTGTGTGAGATGAGAGAAGTGTGTAAGAATGAGTTGATGAAATGTGTGAGAATTTTGGCTCTATTTATAGGCTAATTTTCAGGTAGAAGTGTGGCGCACAAAATAATTTGTGCGGCGCACATGGTGTGTTAATGCGATAGTATTTCTTGACTTCATTTAATTTTTGTCACCAGATGGGAAATGCGGTGCACAAAATACTTTATGCGGCGTACATGGGGAGTTAATGCACTATTTTGACTAGGCCTTTAATTCTTTTAACTTTGAGGAGAAGTGCGGCTCACATGGGGTAAGTGCGGCGCACATTTGCACTTTTCAGCTTGAGACGTTATCTTTTCTTGTATCTTGATTTTCGAAGTGTATAAGTACTTGATCTTTGTTTTATTTGAGCTCAGGATGTATTCAAGTGAACCTGCAAGTATTTCATGCTATTAAGTATCAAAAGTTCATGAGAAATAATAAAATATGTATAAATGACAACACCAAAAACATGTATAATTTCGGCGTTATCAACTATTCTTAGTAGAAAAACAGACCTCTTTGCACGATTTTCTCAGTCCTCTTTGTCTCTCTAAACCTTCTTTCTCTCACTAAATATCTTGATTACTAACATAGTTTAATCATGTTTCAAGTGATCAAATTTCATCTTTTATGTTCTTCCTTCTTCTATCAAGTGCAAGAGAAGAACACTCGTATTCGCCAAGAAACCAAGTGTTATAGATTAGTGATTTCTCCTCTCTTCTTCTAAGATTCAAAACACTATTTTGATTATCTTGTGTGATTGTGTAAATTAGATTGTGTGTAAATCTGATAGTGTAGATCTTGTGATTGGGTAGTACTTGTGTAAGTGGTGTATTGGTTCTAGCTAAGATTAGGACTCGACATCTAGCTTAGTGTCGGAAAATAACGTAAGCGACGTGTAAACGGTTTTCTCCTCTTGAAGGGAGCTTGTTGACATAGTGAAATCTCGAGTCGGATACTCGGGGAGTGAAGTAGGGCGAAGAAGTGCTTTGTAGCTGAACCACCTTAAATCTTGGTGTCTTGGTTTGATCGTTCTTTCCTTTATCTCTTTATATTGCTTGTGTAGATATTACAATTAGATAGTTATTGTGATTGGTTCAACTATTTATCTCTTTATCTCTTTGTTACAGATATCGTTAAACCATGGATATGGATCCTAACTCATTCCATATAGTTTAACTATTTCAGTTTCTCGTTATAGAAGTTAATTTAGATATACCAAATATAATTAAGAATCATCTTAAATTACCCATTTGGGTATGGCCATACAATTATCTGATTAATTCTGGAGAGGGCCCATGGTATCATTCTCCACATATCAAGTGAAGGAATAAATTATTTATTGAATACAAATGTTATGGATGCTGCTTCACATCACTTTCAAGAATAGTCTTTATAACTACCTTTTTCAGGATAGTGTTTGACTAATCAAAAAGTGATATCCACACACACAGAACTAGCTTGCATCTCAAGTCTAAGGATGACTTATTTAACCATTTTTGATATCTTACTCATGACAAATATCTAAAAGTAAATATTCAAAGGTTGGGGTGTCCAATATGCATCCCTTGTGAATAACATGTGAGATTGGTAGGAACAATCCACATATTCAAAATGTGTAACCAACACTCACATTTGTCTTAATTTAACAATATTCCCATATTGTTAACCGACAATGGACATTTTTAGAATAATAAAATTATTCAAGGATTAAACATGCAATATACAACACAGTAGTATAAATAAAAACGATTATACCAAGTATATCAATTCATTATTTAATTACAACTGCTTTTAGTTCCATTACCCAAATACTAAAAACATATATGCATAAGACTAATTAGTAAGTTGAAGTCCAATATTTCCAACATGCTCAACTCTTTCTGTACAAGAAAGCTAAATAGTCATCTGAGTAAACTTTCCTAATACTTGTTTCAAATTCACAAATTGTAAAGGATTTGAATGATATGATAAGTGTCATATTTGCATATTATTGCAAGTATCATAGTATGGAAATGTCATAGTACTTAAATGAGGTATTTGAATTCACCAACATACCTATCTGAGAGAGTCATCTTTACAGTTTCTTAAAATATAAAGTATTCTCATTCTTTAATGTGTATTGCAACAATGCTCTTAGTTGAGCATATCTAGTTAGCAGATTTATAATAAATGATGAAATCCTGCTTTAACTAGGATTGATTATCCTCTAGCATCAATGTACACAAACAACACTATGCCTTATGTATAATTCGTAAACGTTTGTTTTAACAGTCATCTAAATCACTCTTAATTAGATACTGTTGTTGTCAGCTCATCTTTCTCTTGTGCAAAAGTAACAACCAGTCTCATACATAATATAATATAATATATATACATGATGAATCTTTAGTTAAAAACAAAAGGTTTCCATGCATGTATTAAATTATCTCAAGTGAAATATATCATTTAAGACTTGCCTCAATGATATATTGCATTGTGTTGGACTTAATCACCGCATATGTTTATATCAATAAACATTTATTCCAAGGTTATTTGTTTTATTCCCCAAATTCACAAGTGAAATTATATTCCAACCTTGAGGATTAACATCTAGCTTATATGGAATGATACTTTCAATATGTTACACAACATATGAATTTTAAAGAAAAATATAGTGCTCCCACTTGATGTCAGGTGTACTCTGAAGTTATCTTAATTTTAACCAAAATCATATTGTAATTAAACTTAAGATTTCAGCTCATAGATGCATGATCTAATCCACATTTGGATTCTATTTTCTTGTATGCTTTATAAAGATTATTTTGAACTCATAACCCTTTTCGATTACACATCATCCTCACAAAGATAATCATAAAGGAAAGAGTTATAAAACTTAATTGCCATATTCCATATACAAGGAAACATGTATGACAATTAATTATCTTTATGTAATTAATTCGTGTAGAAAAAAAAATTTAATCACAGTCAATTGCTTGAGTATGATTAAAAAACTCTTATCATCAGTCAGACATTAATATGTATACAATCTTGTCCTTATGAGCCTTTCTTCAAAAGAAACTCATTCTAACCTTATATTTTTACTGTTTGGTGAAAGATCAATCAAGCTTAAAACATTGATTGTTCTTTTAAGGACTACATCTTGTCATTCATAGTTCTAAGACATTTATTAGATTCAAAATGTAATAATTCATCTTGTTAGTTAGCAGGTTTGCTATGACCCTATAACTTATATTCCTCAGCATTGATATTAAAATATCACTCCATTGATGAGGCATCCTTGCGGATTTATGAATGAGAGTTACATTATACTTTGGTTCGACATTTACATGTTTAGCCTTAGTATGACATCAGCAAGTGAATTCAGAAGGTTATGTATTATGTTCTTGAATATCTTCAAGATCTGTAGATGCTCCCACTTATTTTTGTAAGTAGAGATAATTCTCTAAATATTAAGTATTTAAGCAACAATAAATTATTCTTAATTGGGAAACACAAAACACATTTAACAGTTCTCATCTCTAGCTTGTTAATAATATGCTTCATAAGATATTAACAAATTTTAGAACTTTAATCAAGACATAATGGGATTCATCCCAATCTATAAATAGATAATGTCTTGAATACCTTCTAGGTTGGAACTATATTGAGTGTATACATGACACACACAATTTTCTAACCTTGATAGATTTTGGAGGTAGAGCAATTAAAGTTATCAGAAATCAAACAATGTGAATATAGTTTGTTTCAACTTAGACATACCATAATGATGTGGTGTTCTATGAGTATTAGAATTGTGAGACTACATTAGAATTCGTTAAATAACTTAATTCTCTGTAGGTCAAATACTTACCAATAGGGGCAAGCCATATTGAATACAAAGTATTACAAAACCAAGTGCATGCTATAACGTATATTTCTTTGAATAGTACAAAAACTCTATGTTTATGCGTTTCAAGAAAACAGAACATGTCAAGTATACGTTACAAGTCACTGAATAATTCAAGGACATCATGTTAATGTGTTAACAAGAAGACACAACAATTTTACTACTTACTTTATGTTATCAGTCATTGATAAATTCAAAGACTTTATATTTATGTCTTAACCAGAAAACATAATTATAGTAACTAAAGTAGTTATGAATGCAAACTCTTGAGTTCAATAGTAATTTCAAGTTAATTTCATACTTCATAATTATGATTATATAATTTAACCATAATTATATTTGACTAAAGCATGAAGTCAAAATTATGAAGTAGCTTTACATTATATCTTGACATTTAAATGTAATAGGGCAACAAACATCTTGTGTGTTTAAGTCCTAGTAGAATTATTAGCTTTCTTACCTTGCGGTCAAGAGAAACCAATAATCATATTGTTATATGTTGTTCCTTGCACACACTTAAGATTTCTCCCACTTGTGTACGACACAACATTATTTAAAGCAGACAAACAATACGACAAGCGTTCGATTGCATAAACAATATGATAGTGTCATAGATATTACAAGTGGATATCAAACCATAACGTTTAATAAGAAATTGTGGATTATTATTCTATAGATAACATTTTGGAAAGCAACATCAGAAATGCAACTTGTTATCTAATAAAATAATCTTCCTTAAAACTATAGATGTTCATATTTGTAAAGTAATGAATTATTTCAAAGCAAGCTAGAAATAATATGGACACCTAACAAGGAAATAAATCTTATAGCTCCCACTGATTTTGACAACATTACATGAATGTCATTTTAGTAATAAAATGCAAAGCTCCTACTGGATTTGTCAACATTGTAAGTGTTACATCACTAGTAGATAGCAAATAGTGATTTATTTACTTTCATACTCTCTTAGAATGACTACAAGTAGCAATGTACTTAGGTATTTAACAGAGTATATGAAGTTCTACTTATGTAGATCAGGGACTAGCCATCCATGCTTTCATTAACTTGAACATTTAGCATGCAATTCCTCCTTTATCGGTCTACCTAGCCACAAGGGTGTTTAGCAATATAAGGAATCAAATGAGTCCAATAAAAAAAATACCTAGAAGACCTGCTAGTAATTTTCTTTACTCATCGTGATTTATTGATAATTCCTCTTATTAACATTTAAAACTCATACATCGTCTTGACAAGTGCAAGATGTTATTATTTTGGTAGCTATAGACAAAATGTTCTCTAGTTACACAAAATATTTTATCTTTCAATGATTTCATAACCAAAGGGTAATGAAAGATTGTAAGTGAGTTTAAATGTAATGAGAAATTTTCAATTGTAATCATATCTTAGTTTTGTCAAGCAAGGAGAAGAGATAAGAGTAAGTCTCACTCTTTTTACCAGGAAAAGAGACTATGTTTGTCTTTTAAGAAAACAAACTTTCGTTTACGAATTATGTTGCAATAACATAATTAATCAGAACATAGAAAGTTTAATTTTAGTATTTTTGATAATTAAATTCTTAAAAGAATTAACTACCCAATTAATTACTAATAAGACTAAGATCCAACTTGTCCTCCCACTTATTACCGGAGGTCTGACCAGCGTATAAACATGTGGGGCAAGAGGTAAGCGACGAGCGTTAATTGCATTGTGAATGCAACTCTTAGATTTATGAGACACATGACTTTAGTAAATCATATAGTAATTCCATGTACATGTTTTGTCTCATCTTATGCCTCGGGTCTGAGGTCTGACCAGGTAACTCGATTTAAGTCCACCAAAAAAGAACATGCAAAAATTGACATAGATCTGACCTATGAAAAAATTCACCATGGGTTGGAGAGACTCTGAGGTTTGACAAAAGAAGTCAAACCAAATGCACGTGTTCTTAGTTTGGTTGGCATAGACTTAAAATTTCACATAGGGGTATACACATAAGTTTATGAAAACATGTGTCAAAATCATGTACAAAGAAGCATGCAAAACATCTTTGTAACAGTTAGTTAAGAAAAACAATTTGTTAACTTTTTAGGTTTTTAGGTGTGCTAATATCGCAGGAACCATTACAAATTGATCCAACCATATATTGTACTCCTGCATGTGTCCGAAGACACAAGTTCTTCCAATAATTGCCTCATATGCCCAAGCATGTAGTGGCGCGAGAAAAGATTAAAGATCAATTTAGCCCTAGAAGTCCACTAAAGCTATGGTACAGTAGTGATTCATCATATGATAAAAGCATAAAAACTTTAAAATTTTAATCGGATTACAAGTTGATATATATTTTTAATTCTCGTCATGGGAAACCTTATAGGCCATGATTATCGGATGTAAGCCGAACCCAGTTGACACATAAGAATTCAAAAATCGAATCAAGTTATAATAAAAGAAGTTTCAAAAATCTAATCGAGTTTATTTGTCCAAAAACCAGTTTTACAAATAACACATAGCAGGTCACTAGGATTTAATAATTGTGTGTGTAATTTAACAGACAAGTTTAAACCAAGATTCGAGTAAATTTGTCGTGGGAAGTCATGTTTCTAAGCGCAACATTATAGATAACCACACCCGGATGACACATAAACTCGCAAGAATCTTTGTTTAATTAAAACAAGTTTCACTTTAAGTATTAATCCGTTTATAATTTCAAAAATCTTTTGCATATAGTATCAAGTCACATGGAATATTAACATATAAGCACATAAATAGACAGAAAAAAGGATGAGGTGAAGACAGACTCTATATTGAAAGCAGTAAATCAAATAATACTCTGAGTCCTCATAACAAGTCTTCCCTAACCGGAGAACCAAAAGACTCTCACTAGGTTTTCAGCTTAGTACCTAGATCGCTACATGCATCATATAGTATGATTGTGTGAGTCTTAAGGCCGGAAAAAGAATAGAAAAAGAGAAAACTTAATTTACTTTTAATTTTAGATCTATTCTTTTTAATCTATATTAACTAGTAATAATATCAAGATTCTAGGTTTTTATTTATTCTTTATGGCAAGAATTGCAAATTATTGTCATAATTTTCAATCAAAACAATAATTAAAAGATTTTCCTAAGTGGATCTAGCATTTTTTTTATTAAGTGTGTAACCCATAACACCAAATGAGTTGACTCGTGATGCCACTGTTGGGATTTAACAACTAGGTAAACCGTTTACTATGAGTACGCAGCGGATGGATCTAGTTTAATATCAGGAATTAACATACATATATAAATAAGAAACACTAACCTTTGTTTAATGACAAAGTCAATTAAACGAGAATCTTGATCTTGAAACGAGTGATTAAATTATCACCTCAATGGTTGCATACACAACACGTCGAACAAGTACGTAACAATGCTAGTCATAACTTCACGAGTTCGAAACACCGATGGTGTATGCTTCTTTACTTGAACCAAAAACCAAACAACTCTTGTATGTAGAACCAAAAATCAAGAAACCCTAATTAGGGTTTTTACCGAATTCGGTTGAAGGAGAAAATCAAGCACCGAAAACCCTAATTCGGGTTCTTGTAGTTGTCAACTAAAGGAGAACCAAATACCATCGAAAACCCTAGGTTATAGGGTTTATTGTTGTCGAACTATAGGAAACAATAGATCACTGCGAAAACCTTAGAGGTTTTTCATAATTACGAGAAATCTCAAGGTGGACAAAGAACCAAAAATCCCTTTGTGGGAATAATCGGCTCGATCTAAATGGAAGAGAGTGAGAGCACCAATTTAAGTTGTAGAATTATTTTTGAATGAATGAATTTTTTGAGGCTATGGGTTGGTGTTTATATAGATCACCCAAACCCTTGATCATAGAATAAACTAAGAAACCTAAAATTCTCATTCTTATCACATAATCTTTCCCTAAATTAAAAAATTGATCCCAAAACCCTTCGAATCCCTCCTAGGGGCCGTCCACAATGGAAGCACCCATAATGTTCGGGTTTTGTTAATTTTAAAGTCCTTCCGGTTCATTGTTTAAATATTTTTGTTAAGTTTAGTTATTAAAACATAACGGGTAACTAACGATATAATTTAAACTATTACGTGAAGCTATTAAACCTTAATAATAATTAAATAAATATTAGAATTTTAAATTAAAACTCACTCTTCTTGTCTTAACGTGTGTGCCCCCAGTAAGTGCTCACGTATTTCTGGTCGTATAACATGCGTATCCGACTCCCACTCTCCAATAAGATAAAGGTAAGATACTGGACATTTCAAAAGGTATCAGGAGTGTTACACTATATTTTGGTCTTGGTACTGAAGCTTTAGCCTAGTGTGGAGGGTCTATGACTGCTCTAAAATGTAGGGTGTTAGAAACAACTCCTACTAATGAGTTAAAAATGTTAGAGTATATCACACCTACACACACCTCTATACAGACCTCTATACGGTATATAGCTCCTGCACACACTGCTCGAACAAACAAAGATTACAAACAAGGCTTATGGAAAGTAAATGTGGAATATAATTGACACAAGATATAACGTGGTGTCCACGACTAGGATAGTCGTGGCAGTCCACAGGATCAAACTAGAGAGATATTATTAAGCTTTAAGCTAAACTGCTCAGGCTCGTGCCAAACTGTACGATCGTGCCAAAATGCATGCCCCGTGGTAAACTGCACGCCCCGTGCTAAACTGCACGGGGTACAAAACACACACACCCATATCCTTAGATACAAGTTTACAATTACAATGAGGGGGTATTTATAAGTGTGAGACCTATCTTCAGTTTACTTATTCTACCGATGTGGGATTGAGTTTGCACCCAACAAAAAATTGGTGTGTTAAAGATAAAAACTTTAAGGTAACTTCATGATGTATAACCATGATTCTTGAGCAAAAAGTTACTAATGCCAACTGGGTTCTCCTTAGATGTATTTAATAGTTGCCTTCGTGGGTTACCATAAAAAGTTCCCTACGTATTAGTTTCATATGAAAATGCCAGTTATGACGACCTTGTACGGAAGGTCTATAATCAGGTACATTTGCTTTCTGAGTGATAAGTTAACACAAAATGTGTGATTCACTTAGAAATATATATAATTCTGTAGTGTATTGCTTTTTTGTGGACAAGAAATTGACGCAGTTATGGGAGCTGAGATTCAACAATCTTGGCCAACAGATCTGAGTATGTTGACTTTATAGCAGCTTACACTGACTTGGGTGAGGGAACACTAGGGAAATTCAAGAAACATGACCTGTGGTTATTTTTAAAGCCACTTGACTAGACTCTATGGGTAACTGCCATGGGATCTTTTTTCCTAACATGTTTTTTTATTTGGATCATCGAGTATATGTATCAAGAACCTGAAAGTTTACTGCGGTCTCAGAAAATTGGATTTCGAACAATCTTCTGGCTGATGCTAATGCCATCTTTTTCGCTCAAAGTTCTCTCTTTCTCTCTAACTGCATTATATTTTAGTACTTGTAAGAAAATCTAACCAAGATTATATGTCATTTTTTATAGGGGAGAAGTTGAAAAGAAAGCTGTCAAAATTCGCATTGTTTATTTGGTTACTCGTGGTGCTTATCTTGTTCGCCGTCTACACAGCAACATTGACTTCAATGTTGACAGTAGAGCAATTTCAGTTGGCATCAAAGGATGGAATTGTGGGGTTTCATGGAGGATCTTTTATAAGAGGAGTGACGATCAATAACTTGCACTTAGAAAATTATTAGAACATGCCATTCTACTCATACGATGATTATGCTCATGCTCTATCAAAAGATGGTGACGCGGATGCCATTATTGATGATATTCCATACATCAAAATGTTTCTTGGAAAGTACTCGGGTGACTATGCCTTGATCTTGTCTCAACCTCTCACTTCTGGTTTTGGCTTTGTACGTACTCCTTCCAGCTTTCCTCTTTATCTCTTGCTCTACTTATACATATACACAAGGGCACTCGTTGCTCTTTTTTTTATAAAAGTTTGATTGTTAGAGTCATGCATAATAGATAATAGCTCACTGAAAAAGAACTAGATATAGTTTTGACCTTTTATCTTATATTACCATTAGTCTCATCACATGAAGTGAGAAACATGGCTAATATAATATGATTGCCCTGAGACTTCTAAAACCACTACGTACATGAGCCTTAGTGAAGAGGATCATCCGTTCATAAACTTGCAACAATTTTTGGATGCTTACTTAATTAGAAACTTTTTATGCTACAGCCAAAAACAAATTTTCCATTAGATTCCTTATATATATTTTTATTAGTGGTAATAACTTTAAAGGAAAAACTGTATCAAAAGTACTTAACTATCTGCAAATTTAAATTTGTACCAAATTTATAATGAAAATTTTGGACGAGATAAGGTATTTTCAAGTTTTTTTACTTTTCTAAAGAGGCTAGTGGTCAGCCTAAATGCATAATTAATGTTATGTATTATCTTAATTTGGTATTTAGTGCAGTAGTTATTTTAGATAAAAATATGACTGATAGCATCGTTAAAAACGTCAAAGAAAACCCTAGTTGAGATAAATAGAGTTAGTTAGTAGTACCTTTTAATTCTAATCGTCTTATATTACTATGTCATATCATATTTTAGATTCTTTACATCACATAATATAATGTACTTGTTTCTGTTGTATTATATGTCTATGTGGTTGACATGCATCTTGATCATTCAAATCTTCCAAAAAGGTTCTTCGTTGGCAGAAGACGTGTCAAGAGCCCACATCTTAGTTCCCAGTTTTCATAGTGTGCAAAAGAAAGCGAACATAACAAGAGCAGACCAACTACTCCACTAGGAGGATACTACTTAGACTAGAAGTGTGCATTGTTGGAGTCAACGCAAAAATCAAAAATCTACTTTCTTCTGTCATGCACGAACAGTGAATCAGAAGTATCATTACTAAGTTAGACTGCAGTTGTGCTCGGTCAAATCCTATGATTCTCATAAATATGATCATCTTCATCGGGTAATAATGCCATCATTATCCAGAATAAGCATCCCTCAGTGTTCCAACAAGCTAGTTTGTATCATACTCCTTTATCACTTCTCATCTTTACTTATCTCATTGAAATCCTTAATGTTAGTCAGTTCCATCACTATACCACTTCCACTCACTATCAACTTTCACAATACACCGTCTCGCGCGGAACTAGCGGGTTCGTCATTATACATTTGCCTAAGTTTACCTTGCCACTCGCAATATGTCGTTCTATTTTACGATTTTTTCTCATACCAATAGGAGTATTACTAGCAAACTCCCCATCATTATCGATATTCATAAAAGAGGATCTACATGAAGTAGCCTCATTATTTACCAAATTAGTAGTCCCCCCATTGGTACCAAACTCCCCATCATTATCGACCGAATTAAGAACATCAAATGGAATTGAATTACTAACTTCAATAGTAGGTTCCACACCTTTCTTCTTATTAGCACTAGAACTAGCATTAGGCTTTTTGGGAACAGGTCGATATTCTTTTTGAGGTTTAAAACCTATTTTTGGACCAACTGGAACACCTCGAGAAGTTTGACTAGGCTTCTTCACTATCTTCTTCTCACCAGCACCTGTATTCTTTGTACATTCCTCATGAATATGTCCAAAAACCTTACAAGACAAACACCTAGGGGGTTTCCACTCATACTCAACACGTACATTACATGTATAATGTCCTTCCCTAGTAACTTTAGGCATAGCCATGACAATGTTATCTTTCAACTCTACACGGGCTCGACAAGCCTACAACCATAAAACTCTAGCATAGCTTGACCTACACCATGATTGCATGCACATATCAGGTGTATAAGAGTAAAGCATTAGAGGAGTACCTAGTTTAGTAGCAATGGCACTTAAGACATCCTCGCTAAAGGCCCGTAACAGGTTAAACCATGGAGTTAACTAAACTAGGATAGTACAAACATCATTTTCAATAGGGTTATTATCCTTGGATGCCATTTCTTTGGATCAGCGGGTGGTCTGATTCTGGAGATACCATAGGACCTATATTCTTAAAGACATAGCATCTTATAATTCGGTCGTGGAGCTAAATTGAAAGGAGAATAATCTGGTAGAAAGAGATGAAACATTTAGAACGAACAAGCCATATTTAGGCCCAAGATGTCTCGGACATAGTTAGCCAAAAACAAGGTTTATGCCACCTTCTTTCCATAGAAAATCCATATGTTGTATTAGCCGAATGATCACTGATAGCTCGAATTTAAACTCCAATAGGACATCTACCATCATACAATCCCATTACCCCTACGATCGTATAAACAATGTTTACGAATTATTCAATTTCTTCCAGTGGGTTTGACCTTAGTGACTATTAGCAATATGTGTAGATTTCCTTACCAATGTGGCATTACTCATCGAAATTCAGTAAGCTTGTCATAGGTATGGTAGTGATGGAAGATCTCCTATGATTTGATGAGTGTTAGGTTTCCTCCAAAGAGTTTGCAACCAGGTGTGTTTCCAAAGGTAGTTAGTTGCCATATATACTTAATGGTTGTGTGAGATCTCCTCACCTGTTTGTTTCCGTGCACATTAGTTTGTGTCACACAATGGACTTTGCAGTCTTTCCTATGCGATCCATAGGAATATCTATCATTTGTAGTTCCCTTCTCGCGTTGTATGTGTCCATAAGTAACAGTAACGGATGGTACGAAAACTATCTTTGGAGACTACCTCTAGATTCGAAGCTATTGTATTCTTCTCCTTTACACCCCCCCCCCCTTCCACTCATTATCCCTTTTTGGCTCAAAAAACCACGCTTCATGCCAATGCATACAAACCAGAACAGAAACAATAAATATACCCGACGACATAAACAATTTAGACTAACATGTGAAACTTAAATGACAGCAATGAACAGCACAGATTCAAACCAACACATCTAACGCAGAAATCAATTAATATGTGTTGCTGTATTATTTAGTTGAGTTTGCTTATTATACGCGATGTCGTGGTTGACAGGCTCCTTGATCAATTCAGGTATTCCAAAAGGGTTGCTCACGTTGGCAGAAGACGTTGTCAAGGAGCGAAAATCGCCTCAAGATAAGATAGACAAAACTCTTGAAAATCTGGAGAAGAAGTGGTTTCAAGATGGGTTTTCTCTTTTGTCAAGAAATTCTAGTCGCACGAAATCCTTGAAGATTGATGGATTTGGTGGTCTGTTTATTAGTAGTGGAGTTAGTTTGGCTCTAGCCTTTAGCATCACTATACCTTGTCTGCTCTACGCTAAAATGAAAAAACTTCTTGAATGTATGTTCATGGATATGATAAGACTCGGTTGGATGGGGTACTTAGCACTAATTTACAACACCACTTGCACCAGCACCACCACCGCTACCACCTCCACGGCTCCCTCCAGCTCTACCTGCTCCTGCACACCACCTCCACATGCAACACCACTCTAAACTCAACCTCAAATTGTGGGAATCCCATTGGTTAGGGGTCATTGTTTAGAGATTATGGTAAGGCTCTACGGGTTTGAAAGTGTTAAAATATTTATTAGTTGGAGGTCATATTGGAACTACATGTTAAGATATTTGTTGGTTGAATTATAAAGCGGGAAAAACATGGGTGAATAGGTGATGAAATGTCATAGACAGATCATTAAAGGTCTGCTTTTATATTTGGATTTTACTTGTTGATACTTAAAGATTGATTATCACAAGAGATGCAAAATACACAAATGAAGATGCATGTCACTTGCTGTAGAATTTTAATAGAAAAAAATTTTCACAATACACATGCGCCAGTAGTGCCCAGCAATACTCAACCCGCACTATAACAACGGCATCATATGAATGCTTATCATCATTAACCACTGACGACATCCTTACGCCACTTACTTTCCTTCTCCGCGATGTTAGTGACCAACTTCTCGTAATGAAATTTTGGGTTGAAATGACGAAAACACAGAATAAGTGACTATGAGGGTGTGTAAGAGTGTTGCTGCATGTTAATTGAGTGGTAGGGTTAGGTGCGATTGGAATTTAAAAGACAAAGAGATGTCATTGTTTGTAAGTGATTATTGGTTATTGGAGTTGACTTTATGCTGATAAGGAAGATGCTTTCTCCAGCCGTGTAACAAAACAATCAGTTACACGGCTGAACAAAGCAATTTAAAATGGAAATGGAAGGACAAGCAATATAAAAAGATTATAAGCCTTCTCATTGCGTTAACATTTTTTACAAAAAATCACAAACTTCATTTTCATAACAAGTATGATTGAATGAGTTGGAAAATTCTCTCTCCTTTAAAGACATATGCGAACGTTCGATCCTCACTTATTTGCAAAAAGGTCAAATGTCCTCCATAACTCGTGGACAGGGACAAAGCATATTGAGAGGCAAGGGTTAAGGTTGTTGAGACTCCTTCCCAAACTTTTTTGTTCTTTATAATATAAATTTCATTGCATTCTTTCCTATAAAGAAACTAAAATACAAACAATTTTAAGAATTGGCCCCTCCAAAATAACACAACTTCATTTTGGCCCCTCCTGTGAACATACCAAAGCTCCGTCACAACTTGTGGAAGACGGAATTGGGTACAAGTAAACACAAACTTTGTTATTATGGTTTAGAAACAATTGTACCTTTCGTACTCTTTTGTCTTTTTATCAAAATATGACTGCTATCATGTGTCAAAATTTTTTTTTGTTTTATTCTTTTGGGGAGTGGGGACGACCATTAGTCATTTTTTGTTAACTTCTGCCATGTTCACGACACTTGGAATGTGCCTTTCATCTTTTCTGTCATTGTATATATATTTATGAAGATTTTCCTTATTACCTTTGTCCTCAAGGGTAATTTGGTAATTTTCCATCATATTATATATTTTATTATTACGTGTGTTGCTTTACTAGCAATCAAAGAACACTAACAAAAACCATCATCATCTACTAAGATTTAAAACCCAAAAATTCCGATAACTATTATCATTTTTTTTGTGTTCTTTTCTCCGTTTTACATTCATTTTCTAAGATCTTAAAATATAAACAACAATAACCACTAAAAGGGACATACACAAAGATATGAAAAGTATATAAAAGAAAGTCATGCTATTATGGATCTTCTTTTTGTTAGGAATTAAATTACAACAATATCAAATAATGTAACAATGTGATTGAGGCCTGCAATGCAATGTCTTTGAAGAAAATTTCGCTCTAACTAGTTCGATTGTTTAGATGATACAACAATCAATTCAAGAATAAAACTTGAATCTTGTGAATTTGATATTGTTTCATGATGGAGTTTGATGTGGATTTTTTGTGTTTGCTTATGTTCTTCAGAGAGACCTAGAACACCATATATATGTACTTGAAAGGTTGTCAACAAACCATGGTGACTCTTCAATAATACCGCTATATACTGTCAATGTAAAATAATAAAAGTTGCAACTCTTTAATGATACGTCACAAGGAAAACCTAATCTAAGTTATTAAAAAATAATTCATGAGCTTTCAATTTGAGCCCAAGAACCCTAAGACCCAAGGCCTGTTATTTCTAACTATTTAAGATATAATTAAAATATTTATATATAATAAGCTTAATTATGCCAATACAAGCATAAAATCCAACACTACTAAAGACATGGTCCAATTATTAGTCATGTGTGAAAATGCATTAAATTTAGATAAAGGTTTTATTGTTGTAGCAATGTGGGATAAGTCTTTACATGTTCTAAAACCTATTGCATGTGAGAAATGCTAGATCCACATAAGGTTTACATAAACAAATCCACATAATGATGTGGCATGAAAACTATTGGTCTTATCTCTCATACTTTTGATTCTTTTTACATATTTGCATCTACAGATTAACCTACACATCATTATGTGGATTATATTTTGTAACCTACACATCATTATGTGGATTAAATAAAAACACAAACCCAAACAAACATTCTTGATAAATACCCAAACTCTCTCAGTTACACAAAATTTTCATTTTAGATAAACAATATCCCCATCATTATTGGGGCTAGTCAGAAAATAGTTCATCGAAATATGCTCGTCGGAAAAACTAATAGTTGTTGAGGTGACAGTACTTTCAAGAGTATACAAAGTTAAGTGAAGAGGTTGTTAACTTGTTGTTGATATTAAACAATCATCATTATCATCGTAACACATACAGATCCAACCATGTTGATATATTCTTTTTAAAGTAGACCGATTGAACCAAGATCCATATCCGACCATATCTAACAAAACCCATAAATTACTTTTTTGTAGCGTTGTGTTTAAAAGTTAAAAATATTTAATGAGAGTGATACATTTAGTTAGTTGAGAGGAGTTAAATAAAGGTTTACACATGCTGAAATTATTTTAAACATAGCCTTAGCGGCAAAGGCTATGTTTATCATTTTTCTTTAAATTATAGTAATTTTAATTATGTTCCTAATCTCAATTTATTATACGAAACATCACTTTACACAATCCTATATTTTTCTCTCTTATTTTTCTTTCACACCTATAACAAATCTTAATATCATTTCAAACTTATAGATAAAACAAACGCACCCTAATTTATCATAGTGGGAGAATATTTAAAATGACTTGAAATAAAAAATATATTATTTGGTAAACTTAAAAATTATGTTAGTAGACCTTTTTATTTACAACAAATCAATTAATACATAAAGCTTTTACAAAGTTTTGCTTTGCATAGTGAAAATAAATCTATCAAATGAAAAGGTTTATACATAAGTGGGTTTGTATTGATATACACACTTTATAAATCTTTTAAAAGATCTATTATATAACTTATGTATGTTTGGTTTAGTTTCTTTTTCCTATATGTTTGGATGATTACATCTCATAGATGACACTAGGCTTTTATGTATGTTTTATTTTTACACTTGTATGATTGTGCTTTCAATACTTATATTTGATTATATTGCTTTATATTATTATATTTTGTCTTTTTGAAATATGATCTTTATGTGCCATTAGTGTCATATTTTTCATATATGTGCTTGCATGCTCTCATATTTCTATGTAGGTATGAGTTTATGACTTTGCATGTTTGTATGTTTTTGCTTTATATGTGTTCTTTTATGTCATTTCCATCCCTAAATTAAAGCATTCCAGATAGAAGCCTAGTTGACTGAGAAAGTCTCGAGGGGTTCATCTTCTGCTTCTTGCGGGGTGTTGAGATAAATGGGCTTTGTAGAACCATAGAGGGGGGGGGGGGCCGGAGGGGGGGGGGGGGGGGGGGGTTGTGTGTGTGTGGGGGGGGGGGGGGGGTGTATACGGTTTTCTTGACTTCTTTGAAGTTTCTAAAACTTTAAGTCTCAAAGGAACCGAGTGGTGTGATGATCTACTTAGCAAAGAAATAATAAGTAGATAGATAGAGAGAGAGAGAGAGAGATAGACACACACACACACACCACGATATATACTGGTTTAGAAAGAGGGGTCTAGTCCTTCTGTATGTCCATTTGTAAATCTACGACACCTATACTATTCCTAGTATAATTCTCATGGTGGATTATAAACCGTATTACAATTTAACTCCACCGATATCCACAAAGATCGGCGCTCACAAAGAAGAGTTACTACCTACGGTATTCAGCCCTCAGAATCCACCCCTAAGAACTCATGATACAACTTAACCTGTAAACTCTAAAGACTTCCCCTTGGAAGCTTACCAAACCCAAACTAGATCCTCAATGATCTAGGCTTGATCTCTTGGATACAATACTTCCCTTACAACTCGATTAAATGAAAGATAGATAGGTGAACCAAGTCCAAACGTAACCTAGAGACTCGATTCTAATAGAAAGGGTATGCGAAAGATGATCTTCGACAAAACACACAAGTATGAATTAGGTACTTGTGTAGGTCTCTTGCGAAGATGAGTTTACTTCAATAGAATGATAAAGATGAGAAGTTTAGAACACTTTGTTGTTAGACTTAGAGGATATGCGAAGAGAAAAGAGAGGAAAGAATGTTCGCAAGAGGTGAGGAATACAACGGAAAAGGGTGGGTATTTATAGACCAGGAGCCCCAAACTTAGGAAAATAATTCATGATTGGCGCGATGCGCACGAGTCAGCGAGTGGCCAGCACACCAGATTCCTAAATTATTTTCTTCGAGACTTTGGCATTTTAATTACCCGCACTTGTTAAACCCCTAATTGTACTTCACGTTATGACCGTTCAGTTATTCTTATATTTAAGGTCAACCAACTCAAACAACCATTTGATAAAAGCGTCTGTGAAGTGTTTAAAAGGTTATTGTTTGTCTAATGTTGAAAAGGGAGAAAAGAACTATCTGACAAGGGTATTTTGGGTATTCCTCTAATGTAACTATTCTAGTTAGGATCTAACCAAGGTTTGATAAGTTGGTTAGGGTACAAAGGAATATTCCAAGAATATTCTAAACTTAGAGAGAATGGTGGATGTTATATAGGGAAGATTTAAAATTTGAATTTCAAATTATTTAAACACATGTGTAAAATAGAGGAGAGGATAAGAGTGAGTTGTGTATGAGTTGTCATGATGTGATGTTGATGGGATAGAAAGGATCCTCTTGATTACATTTAAAATCAAGGGTAGAGATGAGATATTGATAAGGTAGTTTAGATAGGTGAAGTGGCATGATCAAGGGAAGAGATGGAAGAGTGTGTATATGTGTGTGATTTGAAAAATTAATCCAAGAAAGAGTATGTGAGTGAGGTGAGTTGAATTAATGAAATGGCATGATTAAGGGTTAGGATTAGAGAGAGTATGTGTGTGTGAAATTTAAATGAAGAAGATGATGAAAGGGGATATATGGTGGAGAATGTTGTGATGTGATGTGGAGGAGCCTATGTTAGAATGTTAAAGGACAAAAAGTACACAAGGTATAATGGTGTAAGAGAATGTGAGTTGTCCCATGTGAGGATAAGATGGGGAATGTTTAAGTGAGGAAGGTTTAATCTTGTAAAGGCTTAGAAGGAAGAAGTATAAAGAAGATGATGATTAGAGTGAAATCAAAGGATTGATTTGGGTCTATATTCACATTGTCAATAAGAGAGAAAAGAGTGGGCATATGCAATCATTTATTGGGTAAGAATATTTTAACAAATGATTAGAAAAAATATGTTGTAGGATATAAGTGTAACAACCCGAGTTTCAGGTCAACGTTTATCCCGAGCTATGATAATTATTTTATTGTATAATTGATTTTAGTCGTTTATGCTATATAAGGTTTGGTGAAAATTTCCATTTATTGGGAAGTTACAAGCCGTGATTGAGTTTCTATTTGTTTTTAGCTAATGCGCTAGACTTTGCCTGTAAGCATGCCAAAAGAATTCAAGAGTTACTTATATATGTTCGAGATATGTGC
>BQNB010121904.1:0-20377 GCA_026074375.1 Tanacetum coccineum
GCTTGATAAATGCTTAGGACTTTATATGCTTGCTTTCTTGCTAAATGTTATAATCTAGGTTGCCATAAAAATTAGGACTTGCTGCAAAATGACCACAAAACAGTCCACTTTTCTACCTAAAAATATAGAAATAAAACGAGGATACATGACAAACTTCTTCTTAGCCTCTAGATGTCTAAGCATACCATCAAAAATTAATTTAGAAAAATTATACTTTTGATTAGTTGTTAAACAAATTACAGCAGTGGCAATATTTGTAGGAATTTGATCCCAAGAGGTACTTTTGGAGCTTATACAATGATTAATTGTGTGAAATAAAAACCTCCATTGGGGTGAAAACAAAGCTTTATTAAATGTTAACACAGTTAAATCCCCTTCATATCCCATAAGTTGAATAGCATCAAAGATAGCTTGATTTGGAAGTGTGTCTATCCCATCAGCATCATCAAAAAGAAGATCAGTACGAATAGATGCTTCAGAGATAGACACTAACTTGCCAGCTACTTTGGCAGTTATGTGCCTTGCATTGTTGATTGTTTTGGACTTAGCAGACGTCCAAAACTGTTCAACGAATGTGGTTGAAACAACAGGACTTACAGTGAGCGCATGAGAAATATAACTTCTTTGAAGAAAATCAATCACTTCATGGAACTCAACATTCCCTTCAGTCTTTTCCAAATAGGCGATCATGTTGTGCTTAGGACAGGACTCAAGAGCAGCCATATTGCTTCGAAGAGAGAGATCGTCGGTAAGAGAAATTAGGGCTTGTAAATTAAGAATATCAGTTGGAGAGATTGCTTGAGTAAGTGTGCGATTGAGATGGATCTTTATAGGTTTTGGTGACCTAATTTTAAAGAAAACGTTCCAATTTACACTTTGTACCCTTGGCGGTATTATTCTCCAATCGGCTCTTAAGCGGTATAAACTTTGCCCAGCGGTACTAATTTTGCCTGGTCGGTACTAACTTTTTCCAAACATAGAAGGAACAAAGTAAGTATCAGAAATGCTTCAGCACCATCAGTAACTCTTCTCAATGACTCTCTTGATCTTCTTAAAGCCATCTAACCATGACTCACTATTCAGGTGTCTTATCTATCTTCCCCCCACCATCAACACATACTAACCAATTTGTCCTGAAAATACTCTTTGGATGGTCTACATAATCTCATGTCTTCAAAATGCTTCACAAGAGAATTCTTACCCTGAATCCTAGCACGAACATCTTGAGCAATCTTCTTACTTTCGAAAGTGTACAGACCACTTGTTGGTACGGTTAGCTATGCTTGCATGATGGTGGTTGAATCTTGATGGGTAGTAAGGTAGAGCATAAAGTGTTTAGAGGTTTCTTGGAACAAGTTTGATTTGTCATAGAGTGTTTTACCTCTTTCATCCACTGATAACCCATTTAATTTACCTCCCTTTAACTAATGTAGCTATGGATTTATCATCCCAATTGAAACAACCAAGAACTGAAATCGGCTAACATCAAATGCCTTGGTTAGTAGATCAGCTACATTGTCATTTGTGTGGATCTTAAGCACCTGTATGAGTTTCTTCTCATAAGCATCTCTAATAAAGTGGTGCCTAATTGCAATATGCTTGGTCTTCGAATGATATACTGGATTCTTCACAATGCAAATGGTGCTTTCATTATCAATGTAGATCTTTGTGTTCATGAAGTTGAACCCATAGTCTAACATTTGATTTTGAATCCATAACACTTGGCCACAGCAGCTTGCAGCTGCAACATATTCAGCTTCTGTTGTTGAAGTGGCCACAATGGTTTGCTTTTTGCATTGCCAAGTAATGAGTCTTCTGCCAAGAAATTGACAACCTCCTGTTGTGGATTTCCTGTCTAGATTTGCACCAGCATAATCACTATCTGAGTAGGATTCCAAGTCAAATGAAGACTCTCTAGGATACTAAAGGCCCAGTTTGGGTTTGCCCTTTAGATACCTAAAAATTCTTTTGACATCACTTAAGTGAGAGGTCTTTGGAGTGACTTGAAACCTAGAACAAGCACAGACTGCAAACATAATGTCAGGCCTAGAAGCAGTCACATACATTAAGGAGCCAATCATTGACCTATAGAGATGGACATCAACATCACTGGCTTCCTCATCTTTGACTAATGGCTTCTGAGTCTCAATTGGTGTACTGGCAGTCTTAACACTTGCAAAGTCAAACTTCTTCAGGATTTCAGCAACATACTTATCCTGGCTAATAAATATACCATCTGGTTTCTGTTTGACTTGAAGGCCAAGGAAGAAAGTGAGCTCTCCCATTGAACTCATCTGAAATCTACTCTTCATTAAAGCCTCAAATTCATCACACCAAGACTTCTTTGTAGACCCAAAGATGATATCATCCACATAGACTTGAACTAAAATGATATCATGTTTGTCCTTCTTTAGGAAGAGAGTTTTGTCAATTGTCCCTCTTCTGTATCCATTCTTCAACAAGAAAGTGGATAAAGTAGCATACCATGCTCTGGGAGCTTGATGTAACCCATACAGAGCTTTAACCACTTTGTAGACTTTCTCAGGATACTTAGGATCTAGGAAACCTGGTGGTTGAGACACATATACCTCTTCATCAATCTTGCCATAGAGAAAGGCACTTTTCACATCCATCTGATAGACTATAAAGCCCATATACGAGGCAAATGCTAAAAAGATCCTTATGGCTTCAAGCCTAGCCACAGGAGCAAAAACTTCATCATAGTCTATTCCTTCCTCTTGCCTGTGTCCCTGAGCAACCAATCTAGCTTTGTTCCTGACAACCACTCCTCTTTCATCCTTCTTATTTCGGTACACCCACTTTGTACCGATAGCCTTTTTCCCATAAGGCAAATCTACTAGGATCCAAACTTTTTGAATCTCAAACTGCAACAATTCTTCTTGCATAGCATCAACCCAGCTTTCATCTTCAAGAGCTTCTGAAATCTTCTTGGGTTCATGTTGAGATAGAAAACAAGCAAATAAACAATGATGAAAGTCCTTATGATTGTTTCTCCTTTGCTTTTGAACATAACTAACAAAAGCATGAGCTTCAGAACTTTTATTTACTTTGCTTCTTGTTTGTACTGCTGATGTTGGATCTCCTAGAATAAGTGCTGAAGGATGAGAGGGATTAATTCTTGATGTGGGAATAGGACTAACATTCACAACTGTTTCCAAATTTGTGAAGTCAGCCTCTGCACCCTCATCATCATAAGATGAATGTGTAAAGATACCATCAGTAGTATCTTCATGAATATCCTCAAGTGGAGGTATTTCAGAGTCATCTTCTTGGGAATTGGTTGTGTTAGAAAGAGATAGTCCCTCATTCTCACTGGCAGTACTAACTGGTATGCTAACGGTATTAACAAAGTTAGTACCGCTAGCTTTAGCTGTTGTGCTAACAGTACTAAAAATGTTAGTACCGCTAGACTTAGCAGCTTCTGCCTGAGTAACCAAGTGCTCAGTTTCTTGTTGAAGATTCTTCCTGAGAGCTTCAGCTTCCTCATTAGCTTCCTTTTCTTGTCTTTGAAGTCTTGCAAGATCATCCAAAAAGACTTGTTCTTCATCTCTTGGACTTCCTATCTTTTTATCTGATTTTGAAACAAATGGGTTTGTTGAAGAATAGGAATGCCATATTGGGAGTTCAAAGCAATCTTGAGGAGATTCATCTTCTTTTTCAGAATCCCCAGCATCAATTTTGTCTTTTGTGCCTGTACTTTGGTTAGATTCTTTTTGACCTGCATGAAGGTTAGCTTGATTCTCTGATCTAACAGATTGGTAGTTCATAGAATCAGTCAAATAATCAAGGTCAAAAAGCCAATTTGGTCCTTTCCCTGCAACATTGGGTTTGTTCTCTAAGAAGTTTATGTGCAGGTTTTCTTCAACTCTTTTGGTTACTAAATTGTATACTCTAAAAGCCTTGCTTTGTAGAGAATACCCAACCAAAAATCCCTCATCAGATTTTCCAACAAACTTGCCTAAGTGGTCTATGGTGTTCAAGATGGTCACATGACACCCAAAAGGTCTTATATAACTTATAATTGGTGTTTTACCAGTTAAAAGTTCATAAGGGGTCTTATTATGAGGCTTGGTCACTAATACCCTGTTTAGAACCATTCTGCAAGCAGTATACTAACTGATTCAGCCCAAAAAGTGTTAGGTAAAAATGAATCTGCAAGCATGGTCCTTGCAGCCTCAATAAGGGTCCTGTTCTTTCTCTCAGCAACTCCATTTTGTTGTGGAGTTCTGGCATTGCTGTATTCCCTCTTGATCCCTTTTAACCCACAGAATTCAATCATATCTTTGTTTTTAAATTCTGTTCCATTATCACATCTAATAGTTTTAACCTTTTGATTCAATTGGTTCTCTATTTGTCTTATAAAGTCCTTAAGGATTGCACCTTGTTCATCCCTTAGTTCTTAAGAAATAATGGTCCAACTAAATCTGCTAAAATCATTCAGTGGAGAACCAAACAATGGTCTTATGGTTTTTGCTTTGATAGATGTTGGTCCAAACTAGTCCATATGAGAAGTTGAAGAGGGTGGGCTTATGTGAGCTTACTAACTTGGCCTTACAAGAAGCTTTTCCTTTTCTGAAAGCAACAAAGGTGGTCCATTTTGAAAAAGCTTTGATAGGTAAACCTCCTTACAAGGTTTCCCTTCACAAGTACTGTTCAGGTTTTTAAAAATTTTACATGTCCAATCTCCTATGCCAAAAATTAGATTCATCAGTTGTAGCCTTTGCATTTAACAAGCAAATCTCCTAAAGGAAACAATGTTCTTCTAAATTGAACTGTTACTATTTGCCTTTGTCTAGGGGATATTTTAAGTAATACTTGATTTTCATCAGGCAACTTAAAATCAGGAGATAAAACAAGACATTCAGTGTCAGTAAACAGAACCTTGTTCTTTTTGTCACAAATTTGTGACACAGAAAAGAGATTGAAAGGCTGGAGTTCTTTCACAAAGCTTACATCCTCAAAATCTAATTTATAGTTTTAATTTTCCCTTTTCAAGTAATGTAGCCTTTTTTCTCCAAAGGCAACTGGCCCACCATTTTAAAGTCTTGAAAGTCAGGCAAGGTAAGCCTTGTTTCCTGTCATGTGCCTGGAAACTAACCCCCCCCCCCCCCCCCCCCCCCCCCCCCCCCCCCCCCCCCCACTTGCAATAATTCCTTTATTCTTTAGAGATCTATGTGGATTATCCTGCACATTTAAAAGAAAGTGATTAGACTCTCTTAGGGACCCAAGCCTGTTTGGGCTTGAGTCTGCCTAGTGGATCTTTGAAAGTTGAATAAATTCTAAGGCTAGATCCACCATTGTATTTGGAGAGAATATTATTATTGTATCCTGGTGTTCTCCATTTACAACCTGCTGAGGACTTAACAGCAGTGTCCCATTTTTCCCCAACAGTACTAACTCCTTTTACCTTAACAGTATAAACCTTTTGTTTTGAAAAATTTGTTTTTAGTACTGTTGTTCTTTTAAAAGGCCTTGATGATGGTGAATGAGTTTTGTGAAAAACATTTGATGGTCTAACATCATTCACAATGGGTTTAACAGTATTAACTTTCAGAACAGTGCTAGACAGTACTGTCTGTTTGGCAATTTTTCGTCTAGCAGTACTAACATTGTTAGTACCGCTAGCTTTAACAGTATTAACTGGATTTATTCCAGTTCTTGTTTGTACTGCTAAGGGAACAAATTGATTTTGTTTGTTTACCCTTTGAACATTGTTCCATGTTGGTTTCCTCACCCCTGTACCATTTCCCTTAGTCATATTTTGTTTGTGTAGTTCAACTTGTTTAGCCAATTTTACATGATAATCACAATCTCTTATTAAATGACCAAAACTACCACAAACAAAACATCCTCTTTCAGTAGACCCATGCCTCAACTCTTTGTTGTTAACCTTAGGTTTTTGACTATGTGTAAACTGACTCTTAACATTTTCCCTAGGAGTTTTCACTTGCTTGTTAGCAAAACTAGGTGTATCAAGTCTTTTAGTTTGCACAGTCACATTCTCATCATCACTATCTGATTCATACTCCTCAATGATAGGAGCATCAGACCAAACCTTAGGTTGAACTCCTACATTTGATTCATTGACAACTGGTTCAGACACTAATTCAGAAGGTTCTGTACTAATGTGAGAGACACAGGTATCAAGTTCAATTGTTTGAGAATCAGATTTACTTGGTTTTGTAGTCCTATTGTGGCACCATATGTGTATTTGTGAGGCGTCTTTTTCATATCAGGTTCAGTGGCACAATAATTCCCTGTCAAATGGGGTGGGGTACATTTGCATTTCACTTGGTTTAACAAACATTGTAATGCAAAGAGTCGATTTTCTGAATCACATTTTTTATTGCCACACAAGACACTTTTTGGAAATTTCATTTTTCATAACTCTAATTCCTACTATATCTGTTAATCACCATTCCCTAGCCTAAATTTATCTCTGGCAGTAAGGCATTTGTCATTTATTTTTTACCAAGATTTTTTAATGAATGATTCCAATTTGTTAACTATTACATTCCTAATCATCATTTTATTTTTGGCTTTAGCCAACAAAATTGTCTTATGGTACTGTTAGAAACATCTGTTTTATAATCTAAAATCTATTTTCATAAAATTTGATTTGCTGTTCATTACCAAAGTTGACCTGTTGATGGTGCAACTAATTGTGCTTAACTTTTATTAAGACCTTGAGTATAAGCCTTTATTTCTACACTAGCATCACTAAGTTGCTCTCTTTGAGCATCATAGAGTTTTTTAAGGTTAGTATAAGACTCTTTACACTCACTTGAACATACCTGTGTGTTTGATCCTGAGCTGTTGCTAGCCATGAAAGCAAAGTTTTCATCTTCTTCTGTATGAGCTGTCCAATCAACACATTCTCCATCAACTGTCACCATTGCTCTAGACTCTTCTCTCTTTTCAGTCCTTTTTCCATCTTTATTTCCAGGATTCCATCCATCCCTCCTTCTGTTATCTTCCTTTGTTCTACACTCTCTTGCAAAATGCCCTGTTTTGTGGCAGTTGTAGCATTCCACTTTTGTTTTATCAAAACCAACAGGTTCTTTTGCATCAAACTGTAGCTTTCTACCAGTCTTCTTGTAGAACTTCTTGATTCTCATGGAGATCATTGCCACTTGCCATTTTAAGTCCATTTCTTCAAGGTCATATTCATCCACTTGATCTAAGTCCTCATGATCCAGCTGAGGACAGCTAGATTGACTTGCAAGCAAAGAATATGATGATGTTTGTTCATGCTTTGAACAATGACCAGAATTATTGGAAACACCATGAGCGGTACTAACATCATTAGTACTGCTGGTGTTTTCAGAAACAAATGCTATATTTTGCAAGTTGGAAGATGATGCAGTAGAGCCTTTTACATCATTTTCAAAGACTCTCAGATTGTTGTACAAGTCATCAAAGCTGAGACTGTCCATTCCTGGTTTGTTCCTCATAATTAAGGAAACTTGTAACCAAGGGGGCAGAAGTAGAGATCTTAGTAATTTTTGATTTGCATCTTCATGTGATACACCTGCTCCATGTATCTCTAGCTGATCTGAGAAGACTTTAGATCTCTCATATCCTTTGTGAATTTCATCTGGTTAGATACAGTGAAATCCTTCAAAATGCTGCTTCAAGGATGTACTTCTGCATCTTTGTGGATTCATAAAACATATTCATTTCCACCAAATCTGGATTTGATGGCATTCCACATTTCTTTTGCATAGTATTTTATGGATTAGCTAGATGATCTTCTGGTTATGGATTAGCAAGGTGGTCCTAGCTTTTCTTCTATTTCTTGTATACTACTTCTTCTGCTGTCTTAGGAGGCAAAATTTTAAGTTGTCCTGCTGTATCAGTTGTGACTGACACAGGACCATTCCCATTTTGGATAACCTCCCAAATTGGATAGTCTGTATGAGCCAAGTAGTGTTCCATCTTCATAGCCCATATGTCATATTCTCCCTTTTTGAGAATAGGCAGCTTTATGGTTGAGACTGTATGAGGAGTTGATTGTTGTGTTGGTGTTTGTTGTTGTGTTGCTGGTGGAGGTGGTGGTGGTGGAATCTCATCTTGAGTTTCAGACATGTTTAGATCTGTTGGTTTTTATCTGTTCTTCTTATTCAGAGTTTCTTAACTTGCTCTGATACCACTTATTGGTCCTTGAATAACTGAATGGATCTTTGCAGCCTATAAAGGATGATAGCCAAGATGTATAAATACAAACGACTATGTAGAAACAATGACTTGAATACAGTGTGTTAATGCGGAATCTTAACACAAGTACTAAGAAGAACAATGAACAACTGAATAACAACTTTATTAAAGTGTTCTTGAGAATTTCAGATTGCTAACTATGATATGTGATTTGCTAAACTTCTTTGTTCATATATTTTCAACACCCGTGTCTAACTAGGCCAAAAGTGATCCTTTTATATACTAAGGATAACTCTAAAAGGCTTACAAATCTTTTTCTAAAATATCTTATAAATATCTTTTAAATATCTTCTCAACGGTACTAACTATGTTTCTACTAACGGTACTAACTAACTAACAATACTAAAATACTTGGTATGTCGGTATAAGTATAACTGCGGGTAACTAACTATTTGATACTGGCGGGAGGTACCTAAGTTAAGAAAAATTAATCTAAACAAGAGGAAATTACTTTTAACCAATAGCAAATTCCTAAAAAACATTCAGAGCGTTTTCGTAACGAGGCTTATAAATTGAAAATCCTGAAGATTAGTTCCGTGATCGCGTAATTTGAATGGTTCAATGATTTTTTGGTTTGGATTCTATTTCTACAATTTAAAATGCACAAACAAGTAAAAGAAACCCTAAAACGAAAGCAATTTAAGCTAAAAACCTAAAAACGATAACGGGATCAAAACCCGTTCTTTAAAAACCAAATCCTACAAATTTAACCCTAACAATGTAAATTTAATTTTCCTAAGTCCTAAATGATAAAAGAAAATTTTAAAAAAAGAATTATATTTTTTTGATTTTTATTTTATTTAATATGAATTAAAAACAGTTTTAATAAGAAATATTAATTAAAAATACTAAACGATCTTGGAAAAATCTAAAAAAATTAAGGAAAAGTGCTATGAGTAATGCTAAACCTAAGAAAATAAAAGGGGTGAAACAGCTTATCAAATAAGCAACGAAATAAGCAGAAAAGGGCTTATAAGCAAAAAGAGAAAAAACGTGTATAAAAGATTAGTTTGTGCAAAGTAAAACGGAAAAGACCCAAGGGCGCTAGTGGTTGTGTGTGGTGTGTGTAAAACTTTGGTTGATGTTGGTGAGGTCCAGGGTTCGAGCCTTGCTCACCTTAGACTTCACAATTTCCCAAAGTTTTTTATTTTGCAAATTTTTTTATTGAAAAAGCTTAAGGACCTGAAAATAAGCAATTTTATAAAAAAATGACTTTTTATAAGAACCACAAATAAGCACGAAATAAGCCTTTTAAAGTGACAGATTGGCTTAAAAGCTTAAAAGGCTAAACTGTTTAGCTTTTTAAACACAATAAGCAAATGAAAAAGGGAAAATAAGCTTAAACAGATAAAGAGCTATATCTAATGATCATTTGAAAACAAAAATAAGCTAACAGAAGGAGCTAAACTAAGCTAAAAATGACCGAATCACTTGGAAGGCTTTTATACTTAAAATTCTAAGTTAAAATGCCATTAAGCTCAAATAAGCTATATCCTAAGTTAACTAGGCTAAAAGGGCTTAAAACTAACCTAGTAAGCAGGATTAAGCTTAAATAAGGCAACTTCAATAAGCCAATAAGCTCAAATAAGCAAATAAGCTTATTTACCAAAAATTCTGACTAAACAGCCTATAGGGCACTTTCAAGCTTATTTTTAAGCTAGTTAGTGAATCCTTATGGTTTAATGGGCTATACCACTGAAAAGCTTATACAATAAGCTACAACAACCATCACTCAAAAAACATTTTGAAAATCAAATAAGCTATAAAAAAGCTTATTGAAAAGGTTGTTTCACATAGATTGCACTCTTTTTGGTTTTTTATAAAAAAACAACTAGCTATATTGTAGACCTAATTAAACTATCTAAAATAAGCTAAAAGTGCAAAATAAGTTAAAGCAGATTAAGTTTAGACTACAAACTACTTGGGCACAAATTTTCAAAAGCTAAAACCTATTTTAACTTATCTAAATTTGCATTGGAAAAATGGACTTTTTGAAAACTTTAAACAAGAACTACTTAGACAGATTTTGACAAAGACAAAAGAAACTTCAACCTACTGATTTCTACTGCATTTTAACAATCTAAACAACACCAAAATGATACTTAAAAGCTATTTAAAAAGTCTTAATCAAATAAGCTTTATAAAACTGTTTAAACCCGCTAGTTTCAAAACACCTTATAGAATACTTAAAAAAAACAAGCTTTCAAACTTAAAAACTCTTAAAAACAGCTTATAATGACTTAAACAAAGCTTGCCAAAGTTGGCTATGTGACCCAAACAATTTTTTAAACAGTTTTGACCCACTTTGGCCACTGACTCAAACACCGTTTTAAATTATAAAAAGTCTTGTAGGCTATAAAGGACGACTTAGAATACTTGTAAAAACTCACAACAGATTAATACTAAGGCTAACTAAGATCAAATAAGCAATTAAAACTCAAATATAAGCAGTTAAAATAAGCAAGTGAGAAAAAGCAGTTTAAAAGCAATTTAAGGCAGTTTTAAGTAAAAATATGACTAAATGGCAAACAAGTAATAAGTAAGCATAAATAAGCATTAAACAAATTTAATAAGCAAAAACAAGCAAAAATAAGCAGTAATAAGCAGATGAACAGTAAATAAGCTAAAAGGGCTCTTAGAGAGCTTATCTACAAGCTCTAGCTTGTTTAAAACAAGCTAGTAAAACCTTATAAGCTCTTCCTTTTCTGGCTTATCTTCCAACTGAGCTTTTTGAGGTAATTTTTGAGTAAAAAGACTTAAACCCTATAAACTATGGAAAAGTTCATATGGTCTAAGTCAAACAACTTAAGTAAGTAGGAAAAGAGCTTTTGTGAGTTTAAACAAGCAGTTTTTAAAACACAAATGACATTAGCATAAAAAACAGATTTAAGTATAAAAACTTAAATTTCATTAAACATCTATAAAATAGTACAAGGCTTTTTTTAAAACGTATAATAAGTTAAACTAACTAATATAAGCTGAAAAGTAAAACTTAAAAACTAGATGCCCAAAAGTTTACAATGAGGCCCTATTTATAGAAAATACTAAGTCTTGGTCTTCCTATCTTCTTCCTTTTTTTGCTTTCTTTGTGTGTAAAAACCCTTGCTTGTGCTTCTTTGAACAAATCTCAGCCATTGAATTGCCTTGGAGCCTAATCTGAATGATATTGTCCCTTGATTTCTTATCATCATTCCTTAAGCCAATGGGGTTTCATAAGATTGCCAAGGTAGAAGTAGGGTAAAGAGGGGGTGACTTTGGTTTGTTTGGATGTAGGGGAGAGATCGAGGTGAGGATAGTGACAGATGAATAGTGTTAATAGGGATTGGCGGGAAAGTTTGGTTTTGGGTTTGATTGGGTTTTGTTATAAAAGAGTTAACGGGCGTTAGTCCCCTGTTTTTGTGAGGTTGTTGCATCGTTAGTCCTTTTGGACTAACAATGTTAGTCCTTGAGGACTAACGATGTAAAGGGTTTAAAGGGTTTTAAAGTTAACGGGTGTTATGTGGGTTTTGGGCTTAATGGTTTGGGCTGGGTAAAGGGTTTTGGGTTTTTAAAGGGTTTTAAGGCTTTTAAGCTTACATGTCTTATAAATGATGTCTTAATGGGTGACCAGCCATTTTTTTAATGGGTACGGGTCAGCCCATTTAAGATTTCTTCAGTTTCGGCTCCGTCTTTAACTTTGACTTCTTGAGTTTGACTTTGACTTTGTTAACTTTGACTTTTCACATTATTTCCATTCCGTGCTTGGTTTTGTCTGTTTTGGCTTCGTTTTTGTCCTTTTTGTTGATATCCGTTTCCTGCACAATATAAGTGAAAACATACAAATACAATGTATTTTTGGTTTGTTTTTAGTCTTTTAAGTCCGTTTTTAATGGAAAATGGTATGTGTAATTAAGCACATACCAAAATCCCCCATACTAAACTATTGTCGTGTCCTTACGTAATGCCATAAGTAAACACTTAAGAAAACTAAGAATCTTAATCCCCTTGACTAATTCATCGAAAAGTAACTAAGTGTTCATCAAGGGGATTTAAAGAATCAATTGCCTTTGGACCAAGCCTCGTTTTGTCCATTTTTAAATTTGTACATTTATTACAACACATTATTTGTATTTTTCCCTCTTATCATTTTTTTGTACTTTTTCTTTTTAAGAGCAAAACTACTCAATAATGTGTTTGACTTTCGTTATTTTATAACTTTTAGGGATCATAGAACAAGAAACATTTTAATCCTAAAATGCCCCCAAAGGGATAAATTCATCGTTCCTGACTTTTCACTTATTCCAAACTAAGCTTAAAACGAAATCACCGTTAAATATAAGTTAAAAATGATTACCTACTCATATTTGTACCTTGTGAAACTTTTCGCTCCCGGAAATTATTATATCTTAGGTGAATGTGCTTATTTCGAATTTCAACCATGCATCAACGTTTTGCAAAATTTCTATGCCTCACCCAAAAGTAATGAGTTTGAAGGCGAGATCATCCATTGTATGCGACTTTCGTCTTGGTACATCCAACCTTGCGGCTTAAGTGACCAGGACTTTTGACACCCCATATGAGACTTGTACGGGACTCACGGACTTCGATTTCAATACCTTGGATTCTCCCGTATACTTTAAATCAATACTTAAAACGAAATAGTCTTATTAAAAAGCATATTTAATATTTAAGAATGAGATTTTCCCTATATTTATTAAATAATTAATTCACACTTAACATTAATATAACATGATACAATGTAAATCCTCGACCTTTTTGAAGGCTGCAACATCGGTTGTGAGCGGCAAGTTGCTGCATACTTTATAAGTCTCTGCTATAGCTATGTGCCTTATTTAAGAAGACTGCAAAATCGGTGGTGAGCGGCATGATGCAGTTTACTTTTATAAGAAAATGTTATTATTATTATTACCTCATTTTTAATCTTTTTTTTACCTTGATATTGAGAAAAGTTGGTTTTAGTATAAATTTAAGTATATAATATTTGATCTAAAAATTTCTTGTTATAGACTATACTTAAAAAAAATTTGTTGTTTTTAGTGTATTTTTCTAAGGAGAGCTCGGAGTATTAGTCCGGTTAGGAGCTTTGGTAGATATTAGCCACATAAAAGACACACTTTTAAGCTCTTTTAAATTTCCCAATTTTTCACTTGGTTAGCATAGATGCATTTATTAGACTCTATCTTTGCGGGGTCTAGCTTTAGTTTAGGTTTTGCGCTAGTCTTAAAAGTGAAGGAACTAAGCTGAGTGCGTATTCTGTATCGGATCGTAGTCTATATGTGTTGCTGGTGGAAGTACAGTTGGTTTGGACTTTAGGGTGAACAAAAAACTTATTTATTTTTGAAAATTTTTAAATTTTTAAATTTTTTGGTATTTTGGTGGGATCATGGTTACAAACTGGATTACGTTGAAAACAAGACGGAGGCTTATCAATTTGTAGATCACCCCATACTAAAAAACCGAACCAGTGTCTCATTGTTTTTTAGAAGGTTTTCTACGTTATATCTAATGCCGTTATTAAGTATGCTCAAAGATAATCTGTTAGTTCGCTTTAAAGATTAGGTTTTTGGGATTCAACATAATGAAGCTGAGGATGTAAAGCTTGAGTGATCGACCACGAGAGACTTTAAAAATCTGAGCAATCTTAGACATACAACACAAAACACGAAACACGGAAAATAGAAGAGGCGAGCCTCTCACACAACACACTTATTCATTACTATATTATAATTATATTAGGTTTAATGCATGGGATTGCCACCACGTTAGCGCTTGTTTTAGTTTACTTTGCTTTTGACCCGTCACCCGGAATTGGGTTTGTTCATGGTGGGTTAGAAATGGAGACAAGAACATACATAATACGGATGTCCTCTCCATAAGAGCATGGAAAATATCCATCGGGCTTTTAGAAATTTTTTTGACTTTGAAAGCTATTGGGCCCGATTGTGATAAATTCGGGAGAATACGAGAGTATGATTCTTTAGATGTGTGAATCCGTGGTTGAAATTTTTCTCATTTTCGGATGAAAATGAGAGTAAAATTTCAGACCCGGGAACTTCTTTGTGGAAAGGAAGTTCATAAAGAGGAGGATTAAAATACTCAAGAATTAAAGAAGCATTAGTGGTCTTCTTTACATTCTTATCCGGTGTTACTCGAATATTGATAAAAAGGCTTTTCTTGGAATGAGTATACGGATTAATCTTTGTCCTCATTATCAGTGGAAGTCAAAGTATAAACCTCGGGAATATTAAAAGGTTCTCTTTGAATTTAGTATCCAGGATTAACTACTTTGTCCTTATTATCGGAGTTAAAGTCAAAAGTATCAACCTACGGGAAAAAATAACTCATAGAAAACCGAGTCACACTTGGGGGAAGGAAGGAAATAAGATTGACTAGGGGGATCCAAGTTCATCAATCATGAGTTTAGATCTTTGATTTTTATCTTCCTTGGAGTTCAAATGGATATCATAAAATCATCATTATCGGACTCATTTCAAACAAGATCATCATCGACATCATCATATAATGGTGGAGATGAATAATCAAGAGTATGTTTATCGGTGAACATCTCGGGAATGGTATCAACATGATTGTTATTAGGATTTGCAAGATTACCCTCATCAAATGAATGCTCGAGAATAGAATCCATTTCTTTGGTAGGATCATGGTTAAGCAAATATTCTATTTCTCTAAGATCGAATTCGATATCAAAAGGAAGATCATCATTTCCCGGTGGAAATGTGATAAGAGCGAGTTCAACGGCGAACTCCTCGAGTAAAAGGTCGATAGGATCATCATTTCCCGGTGGAAATGAATCACTTGCGAGATAAGCTTCGAATTCTTCCCAAATTAAATCACTTTCTTCTAGGGAAGTAAGTGTGGGAGAAGAAGAAGACTTGGTCACGGGTTCCGAAATCGGAGTGGGATTGCCACTCAATAGATGATAACTTCCGGTGAAGTAAAATCGGTATGAGAAGAAAAAGTGGGATTGCCACTTTAATGATTTGTTATCTTTTCATTTGCAAACAAGTCCTCAAGATAATCTTTATGAGAGACATTGTAGATGTCAATCATGTTGATTGATTCTTTTTTAGGCTTGTTAGAATAGCTTGAAGTATCATGTCTCATATTCAAGATTAATCTTTCGTCACCGTCACGAAGAATCATTTATCTCCGTGAACGTCAATCAAAGCACGAGCGGTCCGTAAGAAAGGTCTTCCAAAGATGAGGGGGACTTAAGGATCACTTTCATAATCAACAATGATGAAATCGGCGGGGAATGTGAACTTTCCAACTGGAACAAAGACATCTCTTGCAATTCCAGCCGGTGTACAAATTGCCCGGTTAGCTAGTTCAAGGGTCATGCGGGTAGAAATAAGCTCAGGTAAACCTATATTTTCTAAACCGAGAGTGGCATCAAGTTGATGTTAGCACCTAGATCGGCTAGGGCTTTGCACTTGAGCTCACTTAACCACTCCGGAGGAATGAGAAATTTACCCAGGGTCTACAGTTTCTCGGGTAACTTAATAAGGATAACCGCCTGAGTATTTTTCATTTTCAGGGGTGTTATTTGCCAGCTCTAAAAAGTTTCTCTTTTGGAAATGAGACTTTTAAGCATTTTTTGGTATTTCGGGATAAAGAAGCAAAGCATCCGGCAAAAGAGGATATTGACATGTGATGTATGTTTGAAACATTTGCCATAATTTGTGGATATTTGGACTTCATCTTTCTCTTGTTGTTTTTCTTGGTGCATTCTTTAAGGATAAGGGATATTGGGGTGAAGAGGATCCCTTTTGTGCACCACATAATTCTTTAGAGAAGTAGGTTTAGCTTTTTGGACAAGAGGAGGTGGGACCTTAATGGTATTCTTAGCGAGGTTAAGGGTCGTTAAAGTATCACTTGCACGTTCATCCTCCTTCGGATTAATAAATGGAGGGGCATAGGAACGGAAGGTCCATCAAGAACAAGACAACTTGGGTGGTGATGGCTTTCAATTTACCTCTAGGGGGTTTTAGCAACGGCTGTTGCTAGGGATGTGATCAAGTTCCGAGGTAGAAGTGGTTGTTCTTTTGGAAAATTAATATAGAAACATGTTCTTAAGCTTCATTGGTTTGGTTAGAATTGAAGCTTGAATCAAAGTTTTGCATTTCATTTATTAACTAATTTTTCACATTGTTAAATTTGAGCTTTCAGGCTTTTATATTAACCTCATTTATTTCTTTAAGTTTTCTCCAACTATTAAGGTACAACTTGATTTTTTTTGAACTTGGGCTTTGATATAAGATTGCATTTTGATTGAAATTGTTTCCTCGGTTATATCCTTGAGGTTGGCTAAAACGGTTTTGATTATTTTGCCCGTTTTGTTGAACAAAACCCGGTGGTCTTGTTTGATTAGCCACACCTGGAGGACGATAACCGGAATTACCCTGATTGTAGTTACCCGCGGCTGCTGCAACGTATCCTTGAATATTATCCCGATATTCCGGGAAAGTGTTGCCATCGGCGGCGAGACACTGATAGTAAGGATGAGCACCACCGCAAGTAACACAAATTTCCTCAACGGCTTTTACGGAAGCTGGAGGTGGGGTTGCTTGAAATTGTTTAAGAATAGCCGTCATAGCGGTAGTCACAGCACTCGTTTGCTGATTTACTGCATGAGTAAGTTTGGCTATATCGGAAGAAGAAGAATTACCATCACTTGATTTCACTTGAGAAACAATCGATTTGTTTCGTGAATTGCGGACCTTTTATTTGTTTTCGATAATCGTTAACACATCTCGAGTACTTCTTTCCAAAAGATTACCACCAGCGGCAGAATTCAAAGAATCTTGGTCGGCCGGGTTCAAGGCATTGTAGAAAGTATCAAGTCGGTGCAATTCGGTGAAACCATGATGAGGACAAGCATGAAGGAGATCTTTGTAACGGTCCCATGCCTCATAAAACAATTCATCAAACTTTTGTTGAAAGTTAGAAATCTCATTTCGGAGATTTGTCATTCTTGAGGGAGGAAAGAATAAGTTGATGAATTTAGAAACAAGATCGTCCCAAGTGAGAATAGAACGAGGAGGTTCTTTGTCGAGCCAAATCTGGGCTGGAACGTCGATAGAAAATGGAAAAAGCATAAGCTTAATCGAAGTCTCGGGCACATCTTTGTACTTCAACGTTGAAGTAATCTTGTTAAAATATCAGATATGAGCATGTGGGTCCTCTTTTTCGAAACCGAAGAATTGTTTCGAAGTAACTAGATTGATAAGACTATGCTTGAGCTTGAAATGCTCCGCAAGAATTGGTGGAACAATGATTGCCTCTGTGTAACCCTCGGTGGGTGCACGGAGCAATTCCGCCATAGTTCGTTGATCGGCCATCATAACTACGGGAATTTCTTCAAGAGCGAACACTAAAAGAAAAATATTTTTGGTTTTTCAATTGATTCACAATTTATTTTAATGGACAAAACGAGATCGAATAACTTAAACCAATAATCGACAAGCTTCACGGTAGCTCTCTAAAAGAAAAACGCATAAAGGTGCGGAGGAGTAGGAAAACGCGAAGCTATTAAAAACCTTTCTCCTTTAGGGTCGTAGTTCCTCGAAACAACCCTCCTTATACCCCTCTTAGAGGTTGTTAAACTTTTAAAGGTGAGCCGTACGTCGCAAGTGACACAAAGGCAAGTTTTAAATCTTTTGATTGGAAACTTATTATGATAATGCTCAAAATGCAAGCATTATATTGATGATGGATTTTATTTCTTGATTAAGGAGAATGTTTTGTTTTTGATTTTTTTCTTAATTTTATCTTATACTAATACTAATAAAAGAAAATAAAAAATATTTTTGTCATTTTTATTTTTATAAATAAAAGAAAATATTCACAAACGGGAATGGTAACAGACGGAGAAATGAAAATAAAAACAGATAGAGTGATTTAGTGAGAAAAAGAATTGGGAGAAGTGGTGAGTTGAAAAACAGAAACAAAGTTGTTTAAAAATAGACAGAGAGAATTGTTAGTAAAAAGAATTGAGAGAAATAAAAAACAGACAGAGAGAATTGTGAGTAAAAAGAATTGAGAGAAATAAAAAACAGAAAGAGAGAATTGTGAGTAAAAAGAATTGAGAGAAATCAAAAACAGACAGAGAGATTTTGTGAGCTAAAATATTAATTTGATGCTGGAAAAGTTGATTAGAATGGAATTGAAATTAATGATGGTGATTCATAGTTAATGCTGCTAGGCATAAACTTACTGCTGTTGGTATAAGTTAATGCTGCTAGACATAAACTTATTGCTGTTGGTAAAAGTTAATGCTGCTAGGCTTAACTTACTGCTGAGTTACTACTACTGGGTTACTTACTACTGCTAGTTGAAAGTTAATGCTACTAGGCATAACTTACAACTGCTGGTGTATGTTAATGCTGTTGATGGTATTTTTATAAATACTTCGATTAAGGGTTTCAATTACTCATTCAATCAATTTTAATCTTTCATATACTCTCTATACATAAACCCTAACTCAATTTCATCATTCTTCATCAAAACCCAACACAATGTCGGATCTAAAGTTTGCTGATAATCATAATTTAGTCGCATTTTTGTCTAAACCTGCTAAAAGTGAAGGGTTTGAGCAAATTGTTGATTTTTTGAATGCAAACCCTATCAAATATGCTTTAACCGTTAATCCTACAATCTATACTTCATGTATTAAACAGTTCTGGGATACTATCAATGTGAAAACGGTTAATGAGAAGTTCAGTTGCACGCCCTAGTGGATTAGAAGAAGGTGATCATCACTGAATCCACAATAAGGAGAGATCTTCAACTGGAAGATGCTGAAGGTACTTATTGTCTACCCAATGCTACTATTTTTTAGCAGCTTACACATATAGGGTATGAAAAACTTTCTCAGAAGCTTACATTTTACAAGGCTTTATTTTCTCCTCAATGGAAGTATTTGATTCATACTATTTTGCAAAGCCTAAGTGCTAAAACTACTGCATGGAATGAACTCTACAATTATCTGTTTAGCCACAAACAAAAAAATTCAACTTTTCCAAGTATATCTTTGATAATATGGTGAAGAATGTGGATAGTATGGTAAAATTCTAGATGTATCCAAGATTCGTACAAGTATTTGTGAATAAACAAGTTGGGGATATGTCACATCATAAAAGGATTTATGTTACCCCCTCTCATACTAAGAAGATATTTGGGAACATGAAAAGGGAAGGGAAAGGTTTCTCTAGAAGAGTTACACCTTTATTTCCAACCATAATGGTTCAAGCTCAGGAAGAAATGAGTGAAGGTTCAGCTAATCCTACTGATCCCCATCACACACCCATTATTACTCAACCATCAACATCTCAACCCCAAAAGAAACAAAAACTAAGGAAGCCAAAGAGAAAAGACACTGAGATTCCTCAATCCAGTGGTCCTACAGAGCCTATAGCAGATGAGGCTGCTAATGAGGAATATATACTTACACATTCTAATGATCCACTGCTTAGTGGTAAGGATAGTCTGAAACTTAATGATTTGATAGAAATTTATACCAAATTGTAATTGAGAGTCCTTGACCTGGAAAATACTAAGACTGCTCAAGCACAAGAGATTTCAAGTTTGAAGTTGAGAGTCATGAGGTTAGAGAAGAAAGGAGGGTCAAGAACTCGCATGCTCAAAAGACTATTCAAGGTTGGTAGATCTGCATAAGTTGTTTCCTCTAAAGATGAAGGTTTGGGTGATCAGGAGGATGCATCCAAACAAGGGAGGAAATAGATGACATTGACAAAGATGCAGAGTTTACTTTGGTTGATGAGACTCATGGGAGGTATGGTGATGATTTGGTGTTTGACACAAGTGTTCTTGATGGTGAAGAAGTGCTTACAGGACAGGATGTAGTTGAGAAGGAGGTTAGTACTGTTGATCTAGTTACTACTGTTGGTGAAGTAGTTACTACTGCTAGTGTTGAAGTTAGTGCTGCCACCACTACAACAACAACTACTATCACTGAAGTTGATCTCACTTTGGCTCAAGCATTGACTGAATTGAGGAGTGCAAAACCTAAGGTTGTGATACAAGATCCAGTGCAGAGTACAACCACAACAGCACCTTCAACAATACCCAAAGCTAAAAGTATTACTTTTAGAGACCC
>BQNB010121905.1:2908-20377 GCA_026074375.1 Tanacetum coccineum
AGTGAAAGCTCAAGTATACGTTTCAAAGCTTCTGCAACTCTGATATCAAAGTCCTCTCAAAGTGATCAAGTATTAAAGCTAAAGGAACTTCAAGAATGACGAATAATCAAACTTTTACCATCAAGAAAGGTATGAGCATGCCGGTCCAGATGTCACAAGCACAAGACGGCGAAAGACCACAAGTTGATGATCAGAGATTAGATTTGGCTGATGATCTCAAAGAAGCTCAAGATCACATATCAAGTATAATTACAAGCCACAAGACAAAGACCACTACATCAATGTACAAGATATCACATGAAGAATCAAAGACTATGAGCTGAACACAAGATCAATCAAAAGATTACTAAGCTTAAGTTAGTATTTTCTGGGGTGACCTCCCTTAGGGGGAGATTGTTAGATATTAGAAAAAGACTCGGCCACCCCGACTATTTTACCGTTTATTGTAGCTCGTAGTTAATCGTTTAATGTATAACAATCGGTAATGGGCCGAGTATTAAACCCAACGTGTAAGCCCTATACCATGGCCTTTAGGCCGGTTTGTAACTCACTATATAAGCCTCTTCCATGCCATGGAAGAGGTGGTTAGTCATTTCATAATACAAGTTCATTTTCTCTCACTAGAAAGTTTTTCTCTCTAACTTTCTCTCTCTAGACTTGACTAATCCATCTATCTTCCATTGTGTTATGATTTCCAATATCTTACACTAAGGAAATAAAACTATTGAAAGCGTTAGCACCTTAAACGTTGAAAACCGAACCATATCTTTCTTGTTCTGTTCTAACTTCATTAAAATCCCTCATAATCACACAATCTCCATCCCATCGGTCTATTAGATGAAGGATGTAATCCCATAACACCCTCTTTTCTGTTAGATCTTAGGGAGCATAAACAGAAATGATAAGGAGTTTAGAAGATGAAGGAATCAAGTACCCATAATAGCCAAGAAATTATCAGATGAGGTAACGTTATCTTTGACAAACAAAGTAGGCTCCCAAACACATAAAATACCCCCTCATCAAAATTTGTTGCTTAGAGTAGTTTTTTAACCACCTATAAGTTCGATAGTCGCCAAGGCGGCCTCGCGAAATACGGTGTAGTCAGCTCTTGCTCTTACTTTCGCGACTTTCTCAGACTTTCAGGGCGCAGTCTAGCCAACCACGTTCGCCTTTCTCTGGATCTGATAAATCGAATCGTACAGTCGTAGACGATCTCAAGATCATATTCTTAGAACCGTATAACAGTTATCTTTGAAAACAAAGTAGGCTCCCAAACACATAAATAATATCCCATTGAGTTGCCTAAAGAAGAATTAATGGAGCATAATCATAAAAGAAGAATTACTTCCCCCCCCCCCAACGTCTTAATAGTAACTTTACGCTATTGACTTGCTGTCTCCATGTTGTTAGTGTTCTGAAGTGTGTATTGTATTTGCTGAACTGAAGCGTATGTATGAGATCGTTTGACTGATGGCACACAACTACTTTACCAACCCTTTTTTAGCCTTATGACCAAGTCCTTGAATGTTTAAGGACAAAAAATTCATTTGACAACATTGCATTCTCCTTGTGAGCCGATAATGACTTCAATGTTTCGCATACACCCTTCCATATTGTAGCTCATAGTTTTGGAAGAAGATCCTCAAATCCTCAAATCCCCATTCAGAAGAAGATCCTCTCAAGTTGAAGGTAACTTGATAGGTCATGTTCACCAATTACAATTAGGATAAATATAAGTGGGCCCCCTGAATTTCACTAAAAGAAAAACTTTTATACATCTATCTTAATTGTGATTGGCCAACATGACCTATCAAGTTACCTTCAACTTGAGAGGATCTTGATCCCAAACTTTTATAATTTTTCATTTATAACTCATAAACTTTTTTTTCTCGCAATAACAACAAATTGAATCAGTAAGTGTTGAAATAGGGTCACACAAAAACCACAAGTTCGCATGCATAATTAATTATCTATACACCGTCGCTTTGCGTGAATATTTGCTAGTTTAATATATGTATTGACAAGAAACTCATAAAAAGAATCCTCTCGCACACATACTATTTATTTGACGCTAGGCTAAACGTAATGGGACGACCTTTTGCGGTCGGTCGTCCCATGTGGCAATAAAAGGGACATGGTCACCTCACTACGCCGACCGAAGCAAGACCTGGTCACCCCCAACCTTTGCAAAGTTAGGGTCTTCTGCACGACCTTACAATTGGAGGAAAATTTCGTATTAAAAAAATTAACTCTTTCTTTTATATTTTTATTTAAAAATAAATAAACAATCCCCCATTCACTATAAAATCTCACTTTTTATATCATTTTTAATCACAAAACACATACATTTTATACACTTTTCATTAGCTTTTTTAAATGGTATGTTTCGATTAACCACATAGCGACGATGAATCCAAGCTTTGTTCAAAAATAAATTGACGAAGATATGGTTCATCAGAAAGCGATTCGGATTTAGCCTTTCAATTTGATATGCATGCAGAACTAAAGAAATCTTAGAAAAGCATACGAGAAATGAATCACATTCCACAAGATAGCCGTGTTTGATCGACCACTATTCTTAAAAAAGAATGTTTCTGATAAAGATTACGAGCTAAAATCTTTCTATGTACAGAAAGGCGGCAAAACTAGAAAAACAAATGAATGCTAAGTTAGCTAGATACGTGAAAAAATACAAACCACCGCATTAGAATCCCATATAGGTGGTTCGTCATCACAGACACATGAGATTGGTGATGTATACCATACGCTGAAGAGTTACATCAAATACATCTAGATGAATAAGCCTTAAAGAGAAACACTAGAAGAACAAACAATGATGAAAAGGCAACGGAGGAGAAGACTAGACAAAAACAAGCTGATGATGATGAATACTTAATGGAATTTGAGGTGATGAGAATTTGACTCAGATTACGAGTTCATCAGATTAATAAACTAAAAACTATTTCAAGTATAATGTTTTTTTTAAATAAAGTATAGTATTTTTAAATTCGTTATTAGATTTTTCAAATATTGAATTCCAACGGCTAGTATTTTCGTTATAAATACCCCCACCATCTCCTCATTATATCACAACAACTTCTTATCCCACTATCCAGCATGGATTCTAATTTCACTACAAAATGATCCATAGGAATACAGTTCAAGATATAGACGATTATGATTCTCCATTTAACACATTTCTGCGTTCGTCTAGTAGCGCACAAAGTTGAACCATCTCCACATACTATATTACACCCCAAATCCAATTACCATAATAAACCCGATCGTACGCGGGTGTTTAGTTAAGCTCTCTAATAGCATATTTTGAACCATCTTTCCTCAACCCCAAACCCAGTTAGGAGAATACCCAACCTACAGCGGGTCTTGTTCAGAGCGAGCAATCTGCTTACAAGAAAAATGTAGTTATTCTTGGACCCATGGGGCTTTAACGACGACACAAGAATATACGCAAAAGTTGTTGAGGATGTGGTGAGGATGTTGAATTTTACAGTGAGTCGTGTAAGCCCCATATAATTGAAGTTTTTGTTGCACTGTAACTGGATGTTTTGAGAGACATTGACAACTTTCTTCTTAAAATAGAAACTTGAACAAGTTGTTGCAAATAGTGAAGTCTTATTCTCGATGCTCTTGGACAATTAAGAATGTGAACTCTGAAAGATCAATCGGGTACATGTACATGGAACAAGACACTACAAATCCTTGATGTGGGTAGTTAAAAAAGGATATTACTTGTAAGAGTTTTCTATGATTATTGTCATGTCTCAGTTTTAACTCCTAAACCATCAAAGCATTACCCTTAATATTACATAAAAAAATTGTGGTTGAGATTTTTCATAAGGATACTTTGGTGCGTCTTATTAGCTTAACATTATTGTTATTCAATTCCGTAATGTAATTTTACACTTTCTAATGTAATTTTTTCAATTCCATAATGTATATTTTTCATTTCCGTAAATGTAATTTTCAAATTGAAAAATCAAACAACTACTATTCAACGGATACTATTCGAACCTATATGTTTTAAAACGTATCTGTGTTGTATTTTTAAAATTCCTGTCCAAGTTCATGTTTTTTATTTCCTTAATTTTTTTCGTCTTTTCTCCGTGTATTTTTATTTCCGTATTTTAATTTGTAAAATATTTATTATTAATGTAAATGTTTTTAAAAATAAAAAAATTTTTCGGTGTCCTCTGCGGTCACCACTACATGTGTTTGGTCACTGTGTGGTCTAAATAAGAAAAGAAAGCTGATTGGCGCTGGACGTGACTAGTCATCTGCGATCACACACTACATCATCAAGTAATTACATAGACGGCAACAAAACACCCTTTTTCATAGAAAAACTTTTTATTTTTGTATCTTGCCGTGAGCATAAATGCTTTGTAGTACGAATCAACATGTTTTCTGTGTGTTTATATTTTAATTTAAATTCCACTGTACTTAAAACAAATAAAAGGTCAAATTGATGCTGCGATTAAGTTTAAATAAAGAGAAATACACATCCACAAAATGTTTACAAAATTTATCCACAAAATGAGTTGGCATGTACATGGACCAATAGTTTTACATTATACTTTTTTCTTTCCACTTACATACCTCCACAATTGACTGACAAATCATTTTGGGATATAATTCTTGTAAACATATTGTGGATGTATCATTTCTCATTAAATAAAGAATTTCTGAAAATGAAATATGGGCCCTTCATTTATTTCATGTTTTTTACTTTGTTTGCTAGTTAGAAGGTTGTGTAGTTTGAATAAACACCAATTTTGGAGAAATTGATAACGAAGATACCTAAAGATTTTATATTAAATATTTAGCGGGTATAACTTTTTAGACAGAGAGAAATTAGCCACCACCAAAGTAGGTTAATGTTCTAAGTAGTCTTAAACATTTTCCTTTGAGACAATCCGGTTCACAACTTGCTATGAACCTAATTGTTGCCTATCGTTAACTTACAAAACTCGATATTTATTGATAGTGTGTCAAGCGTATGCCAACATCAAGAAGATCGATAGTAATTGGGCAACCATTATTTTTTGCTAAGGTCGCAAATACGCTAAAAAGTGTAACCGGTTTATTTCAAATTTTAACTTCAGTTCCAACATTTAAGTCGATACAAACACTGTAAAAATATGTACAAATCATGGAAAAGAAAAGTAGCTAGGTTTTGTGGTAAATGTTGTCTTAATTGTTGAAACTAATTACATAGGCGAGTAAGCGACATAATGGACTTCGGGATTCCCCTTGCTAATAACCATGTTGCATGACATATGAGTCTGCACATATTTCTCTTTTTTTACGTACGTGGAATTGCGTTTGCACTCAACAAGGGCTAGTTTTCTACGGTCTAGTTCTCGACCAATGGTATAAGGACGAAACTTTATTTTCTTGAATTTGGAATTGGAAATGAACTTTATAAAATTTGATTAAGAACCAATAGTATAAGACGTCAAGTAGAGTTCACACTCCATTTTAACATTGACGAGTTCAAAATCAAACAAATTCAAAATCATACCGGTTGATGTACACTAGACAGTAGTATAGTCCCTTTCTTAATCCCCGTAATTTCAACTCTAATTTTGCTTCAGTAGTGAATTGGTGTTAGCCAGATCTTTTAAATCAAACAAACTCTAACTAAGTTTCTCAAGTTCAGTTTTTAACCGCAACCAATCCTCTATAAAGACTAAAGGATGTGTGTCACAATGGTAGTCCAATATATTGTGTAAGAAACTCCTCAACCAAATGAACATGAGTTCAAGTTCTGATTAGGACAAATGAAATATATTTATTGTGTACATATTATGAAATAATTAGTTATTGTTAAACAAACGCATAAAAATGACATTTATCGTAATGTAAGGGTAATATATGCAAAATGGTTCAAAATTTTATTTTAATATAAAAGGTGGGGGGTTGTGGGAGTTGGGAAGTTTATAAAACAAACAAATAAAGAGGGAAGACGAATAGCGGCAATTTCGGCCACTATACTTTGATTTCTCATCAACTTTTTTTCTCTCTAATCTTCATCTTCATAAAACAATATCAAAATCATCAATTATTAATATAAATCATCCCCTATATACATGCAACCCTAACAATCCTCTCTTTTTCTTTATTTCGTATCTTTCTTTTTATAACAAAAACCATGCCAGAAATTGATCATCTTAAGAGAAAGAAAAAGAAGAAGAAGAGAGGAAATAATAAGATCGTTTTCGGTTCTTGTTTTCGGTCATTTCCTGACCGGGGTTTTAAAAATGAACCGGTTTTTATTAAGGTTAGTGGTTGCAAAGGTAATAAAAATACCGAGTTTGTCCCTGATCATGTTAATTTAGTAAACGGTGACGAAGATTGCTGTGACAAGCGAAATAAGCCTAATCATCGGAGAAGCTTTTCACGTGTTCTTAAAGCGGTTTTCTTTGACTCACTTGTGGTTAGTTATTCATTTCTGTTTTTTATTAACCGCCTAGTTTTATTTCTATTGTATGTGAAATATGTGTTTTTTGCTTAGATATTATTGATCCAATTTTGTGTTTAATATTAAAACTTCATTGGATCATGTTGTGTATGTTTGAATTCTAGTTACATAAATATGTTGTTATTGTTGATATTTTATATGTCTTTGCGAATGGGTGAGTTGAGGCAAAGAAAAAAAAAAGAATGCACGGGTCAGAGTTTTTCCGACGGTATAAACCTTTAGGAGAAACTAATATCTTATATGGTTATGTGAATTATTCTGTTAGTGGAGTCACAATCATCTTGTTTACGAGTATAGTCTAATGACATTAACCTTGTTTTCGTGTAAATTGATCCGGTTATGATCATGTTGTTTTTTCCTTAATTTAGATACAATTTCAATGAGTTTAACCTGTTTCGTTGTTGCGTTTTGTTGAACTCGTTATATCATCATATATATGTTGCAAAATTGTATATAGATTGATGTTTTGTACAAGGAATTGACTTATTTTAAATCTAATATCATGGGAAGTATATGTTAGCAAATTTAACAAATGCCGTCCAGAAGAACAAAAACCTGTTGTTTTTTTCTTAGAGTTTTTTAATGACATTAAAATGCTGTTGTTGAACATGTTGAAATAATTTTACTTAGATATGAATTTCATTGATATTAATCTGTTTTTCTGTTATTGCTGTTGAACTCATTTTTAGTTTTGCTGAATAATTTGACTAACGTTTATCTTGAAACAACAGACAAAAAGGATCCACAGAAGTTCTTCCAAATCGTCAAATGCTTCGGACACAAATATGTCTTACTTCTCTTTATCAAGCGAGAAAATCAGCAAATCATCCGATGCCTGTACTAGTGATTGCATCAAGGAATATGCAGATATGGATGATTCATGTAGTCTCCGTTCTAGTTCAAATCTCTTATCCTCATCTTCCCGAACCACTTGTTCCTCATACTCTATTTCTTGCTCATCAAGCAATTCTATTTCACGATCCTCATCTAACCAAAAGCCATCACCTGAAATAGATTTAGTCGACTTTAGACGTCAAGATTCTAGTGTTTCGTTACCAATAGCTAAACCAAAATCTATGAACACCATTACTCGTTCGTCTTCTTACCAAAAAGGATTACCACAGCTAGATTCACTCGATTTAAGAAACTCGGTTTTATCTAGTGAAAAGACAAAATCTAGTTCCGGCAATTGGAATATTAGGTGGTGTTTGTTTCTTCTTTTAAGTCTTATAGTCTTGGTGGTTTACGGAAGGATTTTTTCCATTTTATGCACATCAACTTGGTTCTACTTTGTACCATGTCGTAGTCGTACTAAACGTGCTAAATCAGTCGCTAGTGAAGTGAAGTTAGTCGATACGGAATCAGAGCAATATAAGAAGAGAGTGATCATGGCTGGATTGCTTGATAGAACTCGAAATCCTATAAGGTAGCAATGCCAGGAAGATGAGGTCAGGGTATGTGAAATGCGTACAAAAAGTGAATGTAACTTCTGTTGTATAAACTATAATTATTTACAGAAAGTGATTTTATATATTTGTAATGGAACTTGGACCATGGAGATAAGGATCAAAGGGGACAAATTTATATATCTTTTTCCAGTTTATTGCAGTTGTTTTTTTTTAAGTTGGGATAGGATCATAGCAAGGTTTTTGTTATCTTCTCGTAAGACATGTGTTTTTGTAAGATTGTTGATTTTTGCGCTTTCGTTTAAAGAATTTAGTTTTAGCTCGGACCTTTTAATGCTACTATATCCGTTTCAAATCAAATTGTATACCAATAAGTCGTCATTTTAGACTATAGTGTATAAACCGTGTGATAGGTAATGTCAACATCATTTATATAATTTCTAATAAATCAGCTAAAACTAGGCAATAACGTTCTAATCTTGCAATTCACGTTATGCAAGCTTTCAGGTGATATTGATAATATGGTACATTTTTTTCATTTAGTACGTCTTGTTAGTAGATTCTTTTGATAAGGAGTATTAACCCGAGTTGTGTAAAACTATGTCGATCATATTCATCTATAATAGCACGTGATTGTTCGCGTATGTGCCGGACATAGTGACCGGACGACATGGAGGCCGGAGGAATTGACCGGACTCCACATAGAGACATAATCAGACAATGACCTGTCATAACCAGAAGACGACAAGGAAAAGGACTCTGCTCAACACGTGTTGTCTTCACCCTATAATCCAAGATCTGACACCCCGTCTGACACGCTGCCACAAGCATTTCGCAGGCGCTGAATCGGTCAGGCCCCGCCTGACAAATGTACGACGGGTGTCAGGTCAACGGATCTTAACGTCATCACCAGGTACACCTTTTTTTTTTTGAACGGCAAATTGATATTATTAAAAAAACTAGCAAGGAGCTAGAAATTACAAGGATATGGATTTAGGACATTTCATCCAAGAAATCCAATCAATATTGTTTTTACATCTATTGGAACACCAAGTAAAAGAGTACGAAACAATATCATCAAAAAGAAGTTCCATACTCGTATTAGAAGAACAAAAATCACTATGGTTGCGGAATTTCAATCATCCACCACATAACATAAAAGACCCCTCTAGCATTTCCATTGAGTTTTAGAAAACCGAGAAGTTTTTGAACCGGGAAAGCAATCCATTCTTCGTACAATAAAAATCTGAATATCAATTTCCCACCATCGAGCAATTTTTACCCATAAAGTCCAGCTAAAATTACAAGAGTAGAAAAGATTCGAGCAATGAAATCCCCAGCTAAACCACAATTTGGGCATATAATCGAATGGAATATCAATCCCACAAGTGAAAGGTTATGTCTCGTGGAGAGACTTAACCAAAACCAACTTTACACGCAACATATTTACCTTTATTGAAACCACTTTACTTTCCCTTCCCCCATCTAGTAAAGTCACCAACAACAAGGTAAAAGAATATCATCAATAAAACGATCTATCCGAGTGAACCGAAAACTCACCAGTAGATCCAAGAAGCCATGCCCATCTGATCCATCTGGAAGGAGATAAAGATATAGACCCCAACAAAGTTCAACTAGATGTTGAATCTGCTCTCAACCAACCCCACTCCACGGGTATTCTTCTACTAAAAGAAGCAACCCAAACATGAAGCTCAATTAGTTTGATTCTTTCAACCGTAATTGACCTTTTTGAGCTCCAAACGCATATAAACTAAGGAAAAGATCTCTAGAGGTGGACATCATTAATCCAACAATTCTTCCCAAAAGAGAGTGTTCGCAGACCGTTTCCACTTTCTTTTCAAAAAGCGCAATAAGGTTAATTTTTACCTGTTGCGGACAAATAATTGAGCTCTTTCAAGATACAATTCAAAGGGAATAAACTGGAAACCGAACCTGTTTGAACAAAAGGAGAACGATTTGCCATAATAAACAACAGCAATAAGACGATGCCAAAAGGGATGGATCCGCGAAATAGAATCACCAAACCCACTAGAATAATAAGGATCTATTAAGCCAAAGAAGCTGGACACACCTCCCCTCCTTATGTTTAGAAGCCAAAATTTTGTTCCAACTAATCATATTGAATCTCTTTTTCATTTATATCGGCACCATTAAAAAAATTTTTTTTTTTTTCTTTTAGTGCTTTTTAATTTTTTTACTATTTTTTTTTTTTTTTTATAAATTTTTTTTTTTTTTTTTTGGTTTTTAGTTTATTATTATTGTTATTTTTTATTTTTTTTTATGTTTTATTTTTTTAATTTTTTTTTTTATATGTTTTATTTATTTTTTTTTTTTTTTTAATATTTAATTTTTTTTTTTATTTTATTTTTATTTGTTATTTTTTTTTTTTTTTTAATTTTTTTTTTTTATAATTATTGTTTTTTTCTTGTTTTTTTTTTTTTTTTATTTTTTTTTTTTTATTTATTTATTATTTTTTTTTTTTGTTTTTTTTATAAAAAATTTGTTTTATTTTTTTTTTATTAGTGATTTTTTTTTTGTTATTTTTTTTTTATATTTTTTTTGTTTTTTTTTTTTTTATTTATTCTATTTTTTTTTTTTTATGATTTTTATTTTTTTTTTTTTTTTATTATTTTTTTTTTATTTTTTTGAATTTAGATTTTTTATTTTTTTTTATTATTTTTTTTTTTTTTTTTTTTTTTCAAAAAATTTCCTGCGAATGGATTCCAAGTTCACGAAGAAACACCCAAAGGAGCTTGTATATAAAGCACAATATGATAAAGGAGGCAAAGAACGTAAGGACAGACTGATTAACGTAAGACGTCACCAACCGGGAAAGAGTCTTAATTTTCATTTTGATAATCTGTTAGAAACTTAACCCAATTATCGTCATTCCCAAGCCTTTCTCCTAAAGGAGACATCCCCAACCTTGACACACCAAGATAAGATAACGGAGGGGACAAGAATTAGATACACCCAATAATGTTAGCTGCCGGCAAGAACTTCCTCATTAGAGACTCAATGCCCATGAGTTTACTCTTAAGAATATAGACTTGAAGACCCGAAGAGCCAAAAAGAAGCATTTGAGCATACGAACTATGGTAAGGGAATGTTTTGCTCCCCGCCTGACAAATGTACGACGGGTGTCAGGTCAACGGATCTTAACGTCATCATCAGGTACACCTTTAGGTAGTATAAATACCTCAAAGTCATTTATCATATTCATTGAATACTCTGACACTGTAGCATTTTACACACATATCCACTTACTCTCACGCCGAAGCTTGGTCCTGGGGTCATACCCGGGGCGAGGCTAACGCGTGTTGTCTCTTGTGTGTAGGAACGTCCAGGCGTTTATTGACTGAAAGGGTCAACCAGGAGCCCGGAAGTCATTACCACAGATTTTTACTTCAACAAATTGGCACCATCCGTGGGACCATCTTTCCGAACTACCAAGAGTTTAGAATGACCGGTCCTACACCCGATCCGACTACACCAATAAACCGGGTTGGGGAAGGCAACAACCCAAATAATTCCCCGAGCTTGCAAGACCAGATCCTAAGTCACATGTCCTCGCTAGAGGCTCTCATCAAGCAACATAATGATAGGGCCGAGACACCCGTGATCACACCCATACGTCTCACCTTTGGCGAGGAGAGGGACGACAGAGTTGAGAAAGACAAGGGCAAGGAGAAAAACGAAGATCTCAAGAAGCCGTACAAGGAGATGCTAAAATCCCCATTTACTAGGCGAATAATCGAATTCTCTGCCTCGAGCCACCGTATGCCCACTGATGTGCTGTCGTGTAGGGTCAATTTATTGATTATCAAGTTTTAAATTTATATTTAGCCGACTTATCCTAAAACAACACTTTAACGGGCAGTGTACCCGATCGGGTAGAGTTTCGTGGTAAGTAGGGTGTCGAACACTAAGAGTGAGGTCGTTACCTTATATTCTATCAGTATTTTAGTTAATCTAATTAATCTAGTTAATTCTAATTACTTGTTAAATATATGCTAAACCTAGTTCTAATGATAATAGGGGGTTTTCAGCCTAAGAGACTGGCACAGGTTTTATGGTGACAAAAATTAATTCAATACACAATAAGCATGCAAGAAGACAATCAGAAGATAAAAGAGGGATACAAGCCAAATGATAGAAAATTGTATTAGCCATATTAAATCCGATTAAACGTTGGTTTGTTTGTTTAGTGCAATGATTACTTATCTCGAAGCGGCATATCATTTTGAAGACTTAGGCGAGACATCATCCTAAGACCTAGACATGTTGAATCATGTCAAAATTAACGTATCATCATAAAGCATCCTTTAGTTTAATTATAATCTATCTAGGGATTAAAGCAATGGTGATCTTGTTAAACCCTAGCCCATCGGGACTTTACCCACTTACTGTTTGACGGTATTTTATACACTGGTAGTTCACTGTTCAAGTCTTTATCAATTAATTAAGAACATACTTGTTGAAACATACGGGTCACCTGCCGGTCCAACTAAGCTCATAATTTAAAGACAAAGATAGAACATTATTTGTGATCATATTGGTCTAGTAATATAAAACACAATATGGAGAGCTATTCCAGTATCTAAATCACTTGGTCAGTATCACTAGACCCAGTTGAATGATAGATCGCATATTCAAACACGTAGACAAGTATTAGGTGATAAACATAATTAAACTTTCAACGATAAATTAAGAAATTGATTTTAAACAAACCAAACATTAAATCTTCATTAAGATGGCTAATACCCAAGGGTATTAGCCCACAACCATTGTAATTATACAAGCGTGATCAATTAACCAAGGTAAACTAAACGTTTTACCGAACGATATCAAAAATTAAATAATTACAAGAGTATAGGAATTACATGGTGTCTTATATGGAATCGTGATCGATGCTTGACCTTTGGTTGCTCTTCGTTTCTTCAGAAAATCGACTTTTATGTGTAAGGTATAAAGAATATGATTTTGCACACTAAAAACTCGTTTTGAGTCTTCTATTTATAGTCTCTGAAAATTGATGTATACGCCGTATTGAATAAGGTCAATACAGCGTATAGGGGTAATTTCCTTAGAGTGCGTGCTACGTTCTCAATCAATCAGTTATAACATTCTCAATTTATATTTATTACCGAATCTCTGAATGTCTATCCAGTTGGATACGGCGTATGTAGGTAGTAGGATACGTCGTATTGGGAATTGAGTATGCGCGTTTTCTTGTGAAGTCCAGGCGCTGATATGCCGTATCTTCTTTGCTGGATACGGCATATTAAGCAGAAATAAGTAATCTTCAAATATCATCGTTTAAGCTCCAAAAGTGCGCCTTTTAGCTTGTCTTCACAAATCACTCTGTAATTACTGCAACTTACAACTTTAAGCAATTAAGTAACAATTCTTGCAATAATTATATAAAAATGGGTAATTTATTTGGTATAAATGATGGTATAAATGCAACATTATTTGATGTCATCAAATATCCCTCCATTTGAATCCTACTTGTCCTCAAGTAGACTATAGAAATTTATTGAAAATGTATCCTAAACAAAGCTAATCATTTATTGTAAGCATTTCTTTTGTTTAATCACCTGTACATGACCAAGCTCCTCACGAAATATGGAAATGAAAACACTCAGATCACTCAACTAATCTACGGTGCAACATTTAATTGGTAGGCTCATTTGATCGGTCGTGATTAGTTTCATATCATATGCTTGGCAAGGATACACATCTCCAACACTAGAGCTAAAGAGAAACAAGTCAAAAAGTAAATTGGGTTATAAGGCTTAAGATTGATCATTCTAACAATCTTTCACCGAAAGTACCACACCAACAAGGCAGCTGAATCATACATACATGGCCGTAACGACGAAATAGACATGTACAATTCGATCGCATCCTCATTCGAGTTTAACCAAGGGTTAGGATGAAGAATGATATAGGTTAGGGATCTTCTAGCTTTCACCGAAAGTAATAAGCCAACAAGGTGGCTGAATCACGCATACATGGCCGTAACGACGGAATAGACATGCATGACTCGATTTGTTAGCCTCAAAATATTGAGTCGAACAAGGAAGCTCGGCTACAAATCATGGAAGCACGGTCTTTATTAAATATATGTTGTAATAGGCTAGTTACGGGTATCGAGCTCGTTATTTAATCTAACATTGTATGCGTTGTGGGCTTAAGCCCAAGTTATGCCGAGCTCGGCCCAAGAAACAAACCTACTCGGTCCATAAGGCTTAATGAAAGCCGGCCCAAAGTCTAGGTATATAAACCCTCTCCAAGGATGGAGAGGGTGTTGGTTCTCATTTGTTTTTCACACACTTGTATGAATTAACCATTCTTTTTTTCTCTCTAACTTCTCTCTATTTTTCTTATCATTCTCTTATCTTATTTCTTGGTTCAACAATGGTAAAGTGAAGTGATTGCTTGGTCCTGACAATTGGTATCAGAGCCAGGTTTCGATCCTGGGACATGTGGGTTATGGGCCACGGGTGGGTTTAGTGGTTAAGGTTGTCGTGTTATTGTGAGCTTATTGATTCATCTAAACGTCTAAACGGTTTTCTTTTCCTGCTGTCTAAAAACTCATTCGCTATGTTTTGTTTAAAAGTTTAGTTACGTTTTGTATAAAACATTTGTCGTTTAGGTATAATCTATTTCTTGTCGTGTAGGTTTAGAAGTTTAGTTATAAACAAAGTTTCAACAAGTCATTATTGTCATTTAGGTATAAACTATCATCTTGTCGTTTTGGTATAATGTTCAATTTATAGTTTCGTTTCAATACGTCATTCCTTCTTGTTTGTAACCTTCTCAAGCTTAAAAAACCTTCTGTTTTCGTTTCTGTTTTTCATCGTTTTTGTTTTCGTTTATCATTCGTTTTCGTGGCTTATTTGTTGCTATTTTTCGTGGCTTATTTCTGGTGTAAAGAGCTTATTACCAAGCTTATTTTATGGGCTTATTTAAATTTTAGTTGGCTTATTCTCTTGTGGTCCTCACCGTTTGAAAGGAGACCAAGATCCACATCTTTAGGGTCAAGGACGTCAGTTTTTTTGTTGGTTTCTGTAACAAGACAAGAACTAGTACTAGTATGTTCTTGTTGTTTAGTGAGAGACAAATAAATCAGTTTTGGAGGCGAATTAAGAATTTGTTTGTAAGGCGAATTAAGCATTTTCAGTAAAGTCGAATTAAGCATTTCGAGTGAAGGCGAATTAATCATTTTGAGTGGAGGCGAATTAAGCATTTCGAGTGAAGGCGAATAAAGCATTTTGAGTGAAGGCGAATTATGCATTTCGAGTAAAGGCGAATTAATCATTTCAACTGTGGAGGCGGATTAATCCCTAAACGAGGGCGATTTAATCCTTTCGTGTAAGAGGCGAATTAAGCAAAACAATTTAAGGCAAATTCTACTCATTTTCAATGTGTTTCGGTTTTTCGATTTTGAGTATCGGTAAATTACGGGTCTTCTAACTACAACCATTATGATCGCGATCCTTCGTAGATCATCGTAGTGTGTTCATTTGTTACCGACGATAACCGTACCGCTCCGCGAGATAGAAAATAGAAACGTTGCATATTTATAACTATTTCAAGGAAGAAGACGTAGTGCATGTGGCGGGAATTTGTTTTTAATAAACTAATTTCAAAAATGGGCAACTTTGGTCCCTGAACACAAGTCAATTTCACCATTAGTCCTTTCCTTGTTTATTAACCCTTCAAGTTAAAACTCCTTTGCACCGTTGGTCCTTATTACCTATAATTCAGCCTCTAACCCTTCAAAGTTAACCGTTATTGCACCGTTAGACTTTTTAAGCTCATTAATCGTAAACAAAAGCTCCAATGCTTCCATTACAACAATGATTTCAACAACAATTAATTATTGTTTGACGGTTTCTTCTTGATTTTGTAAAATCCCGAGAAAGTTTCAATTCTTTTCTCGGTTTAAATCAAAGACTTGTAAAATCCCGTGAACGTTAATTGATTTCAATCCACAACAACAATCACTTTACCTACATAAGATCCTACAAATCATTTTCACTTCACAATTCACGTTACAATGGAAACGAAAGATACTTTATCTTCGTGTTCGGATTTAGATGAACAAGAAATACAACAACTGCAAAAGCAAGCAAAGATTTTGAAAGAGAACTTCCTGAAAAAATTCAATGCACTTAAAACAACCACTCAACATCTCAAAAGGCGGACTTTCACTAACTGTCCATTGTTTCAACGAGCATTTTCACACCTCTTTCATACTGACGTCAAAACTTTCAAGTATGAGTTATCTTAAAACATGAATAACATAGAAAAGCAACTCAACAATGAAATACTTCACGAGAAGGATTTCAAGTCTGCTCTAAGTGTGATCAAAGTGAAGTTTTACAAGTTCATACATTCAGAGATGCTCAAGTCTTCCAATTATGATTCCAGTGCTCGAGAAGCAAGGCAAGACTTCAAAAACTACACTCAAATTGAAGCTCAATCCTTCAAAGACATGATAATCCAACACATGGAATCCATTGAGCAATTTATTATTCAAAGAGCACGTCATAAACAAGAGATACATAATAGGTTGAAAAGGTTGAATGAAAGAAAGTTGCAGAATCAAGAGTGCATGGTTCAAAAGGATAGAGCATCGGATGCTAGTTCGGGAGAAAAAGACTATATTAGGATTGTATCAGACAAAGGGAATGATCAAGGTTTAGAGAATCAAAGCAACACATCTGGAGATGAAAGCAGCAGGTCAAGGAATGAATGCAATGAAAAATGCACTTCTAGGGATGATACGAATATGAGACCTTCCTATGACACAGAACCAATGGTTGAGGTACCATATACTGCTGAATATAATGTGATTACTGTTGACACACAACATTCTGAGCAACCTGAATCCATTAGTAACACATGTGTTGTCATTCCTGATTCATCGGATATGTGTGATAATGATATTCAGACTGACCAAAATGTTATAGAATGTGATGATGAGCGTGTTGTGCTTGCCGATTTAATTTCAAATTTAAAACTTGATGTTGATGAAAATAAAAAGATTCAAAAGCAATTAAAGAAAGCAAACACATCACTTGCTCATGAATTGAAAGAGTGCAAATCTATTCTTGCTGAGACTAGTAGAACTCTGGGTAAGTCTAATAGTATTCGGGATAGTTGTTTAATTGTACTTCAAAATAAACAGATTGAGCTTGAGACGTATAAGACCTTAAATGACCGTACAGTTGACTATGACAAAATTGAACATAAGTTAAATGAAACTCTAGGATTATTAGCTCAAAAAGAAATTGACATAAAAAAAATTTAAAACTTAAAGCCTATGAAATTTCAGTTGTCAAAGAGAAACATGATGAATTAGTCAAACATGGTCTTTTAACAAAGTCACATTACGAAGGTCTTGTCAAGGAGAAAACAAAGGTAATAACGGATTTGAAACTTAATGAAGAAAAAGACATTGACAAAATGATTTCAATGGAAAAGCAATTAAAGTTTTTGAATGAAATTGTTTACAAAAGGAATCAA
>BQNB010121906.1:0-10000 GCA_026074375.1 Tanacetum coccineum
TCACATTCTCATGGCAAATCAGAAACATCAAAACGACGCGTAAAACAAAACACTACGCAACCACCTCGCAGCGGAGCGCGGTTTTTAAAACTTCGTTAAAAACATTGTGAGTAATTTGCTAAGTGCTTCGTCATTGTTACTTTCAGTTTTGAAAACCTCGTAAACCAATCATGCACGAACTATAAACTTTCTATAACCATTGCTAATCTGTTGATATATACAAACTAAAAGTTTCTAACAACAAAGTCGTTGTAGTATAGTGGTAAGTATTCCCGCCTGTCACGCGGGTGACCCGGGTTCGATCCCCGCAACGGCGAAATCCTTTTTTTTTACTTATTTTGGGGCTTTACACAGTTTTCTAAACAATAAAAAGTTAATGGCTTCGCCCGGGTTCGAACCGGAGACCTTCAGTGTGTTAGACTGACTTGATAACCAACTACACCACGAAACCTTTGTCCAAGTAACTAACTGCTACTATTTAATTAGAAATAAGTTTCCAAAAGCTTGTGTGATTACTTTTTGACCGTTGACGTTTATTTACCAAAGGTAGAAAGTTCTACCACCATTCAAAGTCTATTCAAATCTAATACGCACACCTTAGCAAATTGAATATTCTTTTCAATAGCATGATTATTCTATTACCACATATTCTTAGTAGATCAATTATATTGTATATTTGTTGCATTTATAGATAAACAATGTTAATTGCAAGCATATAAATTCATCAAAATGGACACCTTTGTATAGTTATCTCTTTATTTACATTTTTTTAACACATATAAAGAGCCAAAGAGGGTAACCCATCTTCTTATGACTTTCGTGAACCGGTCTCATGCTGAATATGAGAGAGGTGTAATTCTTAGCATGATGAACGTGATGCGGTGAAAAAAAAAATTTAAGCATCCCTAATGGTTAAAAATGTTTTAAAATTTCACCCTCTTGCTAATCTCATCGCTTGAATAGTTAAATACTACGTATTTGATTCAATCTCAACTTATCTCCCCCTCTTACAAAATAACTTAACAATAGCTTAATCAATAGATTAAGAAATGTCAACTTATTGATTCACCAAGTCATTCTTAAAATTTAACTCCAATGCATTAACTTATTCTCTACTAATTTTCAACTCTTTCTTAATCTCTTCATTTTCGCTTTATGGCGTTTGTCCTGTTAGATAATGATAAAACCCGTATGTATAGCTTCATTATTCATCACTATTTATAGAGTACAAATGGAACCCTAACCCTAATAACCTAATGGGCCCTAACCCACAAACGGGCTTGGGCTTATTTATTGGCTAATACTCCCCCGCAGTCCGAGCGGCGAAATCGCGAAAGCTCGGACTGGAGTAGTAAACTAGAAAAGAAAAAAAACATTAACGGAATAAAATCATAACTTTATTGATGAAGATCTAGCAGCGGATAGAAAAATGGAGAGAGCCTTGAATTCCGCAAACCGAGACATGCAGCAGACGAAGCGTCACACACACGAACATAATTAGTTGTTGAAGAAATCCGCCAACATGAAGAGACAAATCTTCAAGCAAACTGATAAATATAGATAAAACAAAGATTTTTTTATACGGGATAACCCAAAGTATCCCGAAACATAAAGGATAACCTAAAGTATCCTAACAACCGTGTAGATTTGTGACCTAGCACAAATCACCAACACAAATAACAATCATGTGGATATGTGACTTTGCACAAATCACCAACACAAATAAAAAAAACATTTTTTTTATAAATAGAACAAAAACCCAAAATAATATTGAAGCAAACTTAGATGCCGTCTTTAGCATAAAATGCCTATCCATGCCACTAATTGCACCTAATAATTAACCAATTTACCACCACATGCCAATCCCATGTTTGTTGTGCTATTGTTGATGACAATGATACGGATTTGTATAGATCCATTGTTTCGAGGGTTTTGGAAGGTGAATTTTATTTTATTTTTTTACCATTAGTTACTGTCTCAGGCGCACATACTTTAACGTAGTAAAAATATAACTAGATTATGTAGCATAAAGTCATTCTTAATTATTATTATTATTATTATTATTATTTTATTTTTTTGACATAACAAATTTACTATATACATATAAGAACGGTTACATAATGGGAGAAGGCAAACGGGCAACAAGCTGCGCCGCTAGCCCCTTTTGTATTGCAAAGCCAATTCTAGTAAATACAACATTTATGGATCTAGGTGTCATAACATTACTGTTCATAACACGCTGGACTCTAGTAAGTAGCTCAACCGCCTCAGGTGCAAGGAAACCAAATGTATCAAACGCGAAGGGGATAAACACGTGTTGATTTTCAATGCATGCTTTCTCGTGTTTTGTCACTTTGCACGAGGCGGCTTTTAAAGCAGCCTGACCCACTGTAAAACCCCGACTGCTCAACCCCACGAGAGGAGAAACCCCGGTCAGATCAACGCATGCATGTTTCCCTCCAACCCATCCAAATACCAAAACGTCAGCTGGTCTGAGTGTGGATCTTCCATCTGATGGGTCAGTCAAGAAATTCACAGGTGCCTCTTTCTTGACAGAGATCCCGGCACGCCTACATATGTCGAAAAGGACGTCCATGACCATATCGTGTCGGTACTTGAAGCCCGGGAGCTCTTTACAATGAACTGCATGTTCCCCAAAGGAATCCAAACATGCCTTGCGACAAACAGGACATATCGCGTCAACCGGAAATAATGGAATCATGAGACGATTCTTAAAATTGAAATGTTCGAAAGTACTATAGCATAAAGTAAGCGGAATGAAGTGTTCTTCGCGTCTGTAAAACGACATATGATTTGAAGCGTCATTGAAAATGATAAAGTACTTCAAAAAATTTACTTAGAGTATTGACGTGATGGTTAATATCTACGATAATGGAGATTGGAGGAACGTTTTTCACTGATGATACAAGTATTGATGAACATAAGTTTAACAATAACACAACCAGTACACTAGGAATCATAAAAAACATTACCTCATCTCGTGTTTTATTCTTACTTTCAGTTTTTCATTGTGAAGTCAAAAACAATTTAAATAAGAACTGTATATACTTAACTATTGCTAACCTACTTAAACAAGAACTGTATAATTTGTTGTTCTGTTAACGAGTTTCCATTGCATACAAAAATGTGCTACCTACAGAAATGGTTGTGTTGGAATATGGTAGTTGGACTAGCACATTACAACTAGAAATGTGTAAGCCTATTGAGGGCACACACGTTAAACACATAGAATGCGTTTAAACTTCACGAGCGTTTCTAAATGTAAACCTAACGACTAAAACCGACTAGACATAATCATAAAAGCTGTCCTAAAGAGTGAGGCCGGTTGGAAGGATCTAGAGACATGTCTAGGTTCATTCGAATGAGATAAGGTGAAGGAAAAGAGTTGTGATAAAGTTTGGAGGCTTTGTGATAAGGATAAAACTTTAGTCTTTTAATCTTATCACAAGTAGGGTTTGAGGGCTTTATAAACCCTCACCCTCTTGCTCATTGTGACGTGATAACAGATCCAACAACACACAAAACTCTTCTCTTTTCCCTTTCATTAAATCAGGCGCAATACAAACCCCTAATAGGGCTTTGTTGATTTTCGGTTCTTATACACACTTTCTGTCCAAATTCGATGAACCTTTTGTGAGGGTTTTCGAATTATGATTTGATCCTAGGCTGTTCCAGAAGGTGTTGATCTTTGATTTACAGGTTGTCAAGGTGTGACAACGTTTAGATTCGATCTAGGGTTCACGGTTTTAGTATTTCTGTTATTTTTACCCATTTTCGGTGACAACTATTCCTATTCCTCACACCCAAGCACACTAAAAAAATAAGAATATCCTTTGTCTTGCATGTATTCCCTTTACTTTACCCTTTGTCATATCCTTAGTTTGAACCAAGCATATCGCCCTTAGAGTATGACGTGATGGGTATATCTACGATAATGGAGAATGGAGAAACGTTTTCACTGAAGAAATACAATTATAGATAAAACATAAGTTTTAAACAATAACACAACCAGTACACTAGGAATTCATAAAAAACAATTACCTCATCCTTCGTGTGTTATTCCTTACTTTCAGTTTTTCATTGTGAAGTCAAAAACAATTTAAACAAGAACTGTATATACTTAACTATTGCTAACCTACTTAAACAAGAACCGTATAATTTGCTGTTCTGTACGAGTTTCCATTGCAGGAGACAAAAAATGTCTACAACACCCTACAGAAATGGTGTGTTGGAATATGGTAGTATTGGACAAGCACATTACACTAGAAATTGTGAGCCATGGAGGCACACACGTAAACACAGATATAATGCTTTAACTTCAACAGCGTTTTCTAAATGTAAACTAACGACTAAAACCAACTAGACATAATCCTAAAGCTGTCATAAAGAGTAAGGCCGGATGGAAGGATCTAGAGACATGTCTAGGTTCATTCGAATGAGATAAGGTGAAGGAAAAGAATTGTGATAAAGTTTGGAGGCTTTGTGATAAGGATAAAACTTTAGTCTTTTAATCTTAATCACAATGTAGGAGTTTGAGGGCTTTAAAACCCTCACCCTCTGCTCTTATTGTGACGTGATAACAGATCCAACAACACACAAAACTCTTCTCTTTTCCCTTTCATTAAATCAGGCGCAATACAAACCCCTAATAGGGCTTTGTTGATTTTCGGTTCTTATACACACTTTCTGTCCAAATTCGATGAACCTTTTGTGAGGGTTTTCGAATTATGATTTGATCCTAGGCTGTTCCAGAAGGTGTTGATCTTTGATTTACAGGTTGTCAAGGTGTGACAACGTTTAGATTCGATCTAGGGTTCACGGTTTTAGTATTTCTGTTGTTTCTACCCATTTTCGGTGAAACCTTAGGTTTCATTTCCTGTTTTTCGGTACTAAATACAAGAGTGGTTTTGGGTACTTTATTCAGGGATGTTTGGTCTACAAAGGTTGTATTGGGTATACGTGAGGTTGGACTAGCATCCGGGCGCATTCATTGGACGTGTTTGTGTGAGCACTCGTAGATGTGACATCTTAGTCACTTTGTTTCATTGCTTTTGCTGTTGACTTCAAGGGTTAGTTTTCTTGTTTTCCCTTTTGTTTATTTATTATGTGTGTTAATCATATTCACCTTACATGATCCATATCCGCTGCGTACTCGTAGTATTAATGGTTAACAGTTTATCAAATCCTAACAGGTTGAGCATTTGAAACCAGGCCTTGGTTCCCAAGGACAAGTTTTCAAACTTATCGTTCTAAGTTCATCTTTACTCTATATATTCCTAATCACTTTAATTTCAAACTATTTTATAGGTGAAACTTTTAGATAGTTCATGTTGAAGAGATTAATGGCCGAATAGCCAAATTTGTGGAGATTCCAACTTATCTGTCTGAAAAAATGCTAACTGCACTAAAATCTTCTAGTGTCTCGAAATTGTATAGTCACCGGATATACTTTTTTCTTTGCGCTTGTATAGTCACCAGGTCTTATTATTTGTCATAATGATGGATTAATGCCTAACAAAGAGTATCAAATGCGATAATTTACTAGATTGCATCTAATGTTAGATATCTTTATCTATATAAAGATTGAGTACAAAAAATTTAATTTGCAGTATTTATGACTCAACCACATTAAAGCTCATAAACACCCTACGCCTTTCTATTTGCCCTCATTCATCATCGTAGCCTCTTCATATGTGGTTTAATGATTATCGAGTATATCAGAAGGTTTTGTAACAACCATTAACTTCCCAATTCAATTGTCTCCCATATTTATTGTGGGGATTTCATGATCACTATCAATCCTCTCCTATCTTTTTTAATGTTTTAATGGTACGTGATTTTTTTTATATTAATGGATTTCGGTTTTCTTTTCAAGAGATTTTGGTTTTCATGTTTTGATTAGCATATCAGGTATGTTGAATCAATGATCTAATAATTAAATTAGAATAGTGGGTAAATTCTTTTTTGTTATTTGTGTTTATAAATTTGTAACAAATTTGTTTGATTTAGGTTAATTGTATGACAAGTTACTGGAGGGTGTCTAATGATCGTAATGATACGGATCATTAAAGCATAAGAGTGTGAATTGTGAAATATTGATTTACAGAGTTTATTGATTTTTTATGTTTAATTTAATGATGGTGATTATCGAATGTTAGGCGTGTGAATACTAAAATAATTTTGCAAGGCCATACGATTACGAAGTGATTAGTTTCTAATGTTGTTTTTATGTTAATATTTAGGGGTTCTAGAACTTGTAGTATAATGGAAGGTGGAAGAGTCAGTTTAAAACCACGGGAAATAATCATCGATGGAACTTTAGAAAAATACGCGGCGGAAAGGAAACAGACGAGCTCACGAACTAGGTAATAGATTCTATGACTTTTATACCCGTGTTCATTTTGTTGCTATAACCGAAACATCGATTGCTATAGGAAACGAACAAACAAATTAGGTTTTTCCATGTTTGGCTTACCCGAGGTGGTAATGGACTAGATGATACTAATATATACAAATAGGTGTCTGTTGCAACAGATAGTGACTGTAAGGGGTGTTTGGGATTTTGTGTTTTCAAAACAGATTAGGGGTTTTTAAAGCTGTTTCATACACTGATTTTTAAAACTGATTAGGTGTTGATAAGGGATTCCGTAACAGCTATACATTCAATTATTTGACTTTCTTCTTTGTAATATTTATCACATTAAGAGTGTGTTTGGCAATACATGTCTTTTCTACTTATTTGCTAATTTTTAAGCCAAAATCAGTCTAAAATGTTAAATATAGCACGTATAAGATGCTAAATGAATAAGAACTTCAAGAAATAGTGTTTCAATTTGCTTAGTATGTACAAATCCAAGTGTAGGTATTAAACTCACTTTATGATAGATTGATGCTTTTTTAATCTGGAAAATGATACGGATTCTATTTTTGCATCTATTATAAGGTCGGCATAAAGGGTGAGATTTCAATACTCTAAACCTAATAGTTGCAAGCTGAAAATACAAAAAAAAGTCTCGCAGAAAAGCCAATGAATGAGCTCAACAAAGCATGAACAACAAGGTTTCTGTCAGTACTTCATTTACTATCATGGATATGGACTTCCTTATAACTTATATAAATATACAGTGGACGTTAAAGAATTATGAAGTTGCTTTTAAGTGTAGCCAGCATCAGATATCGGCTACAAAACCCTACTTATCAAACAATTTTTGAAAACTTATAGAAGCTAGCTGCATATTGCTATAGAAGTTTACCCATATATATCAGGTGTTCTCTCACTTCACTATGGCTCTTTGCCTAGGAACATATTATAACCACATCAATCTTAGGAACTTTAATGCGATAATTCTCTAAAATGTGATCCCAAACACCCTTTAACTAACATGAAGCTACTCCAAGTTTGAGAAAGGAAGTTGGTGTATGTTAATGTATTTGGAAGTATTAACAGTGGAATTGTTTTGCATACAAGAAATCAACTTTTTGGTACTTCAACTTTGTGAGGGAAAACCTATGAACAAATGAAAAGGGTACACGATTTGTGTTTACTAAATGGTCATAAGTTAAGCGTACTTATATTTGATCACCTACATTATAAATGGCCAAAAAGTGGGTGGGATGGGTTCAAACAAGTGAAACAAGTTTGGGTCAAAACGAACAATTATGAGATGGGTGAGGTCGGGTTGATCTACAACACTTTTGACCAATTTTTTAGAATATATGGTTTGTTCGTCAATTGATAACAAAAAATAAATTGTTTCAGTAATAGAACTTTTTTGGTATTTGATCTATGTAAGATTTGGGAAAACGGGTTTAATTAAATTTATATGAATATGAGGATAATTAAAACAAATAGGAAGAAGAATTGTTACGGTGATGTTCGATGACATATATGTAGCTGAAAAGAATGGTGCATATCTTGCACATGAAAGATTTGCACATAATGAAGCTGAAAAGAAGGTATGATTCCCTAGAGCTTATAATTGTAGAACTGTAGCACAATTTACTTTGTTAGTTGTAACTATTTATAATCAGATATGTATGTAAATTTAAATGACATGGCTTCTATAGAAGAAAAAGAAATTGGTATAGAACAAGTTCATACCATAAAACGATTTGGTAGGATCTTTAGTTGATCTATATTATGTTATTAGTAAGTTTTTTTTTAAATTTGTACCATGTTCAGGGTATGTGAATGAGACAAGGCTTGAACAACAGTGAGAATGATGTTGATACATCAGGCAGTGAAGTTCAAGTTACGCAAAAGTTTAGCCTGAGATAGTCCTTTCTTCACGAGTTGTGGTATGTTATGCCTATAATTACAATTTCATGGGTTTGTATACATGGCCTTTTGTTTATAGCTTCTCATTTTTTTTCTTGATGTCTTCTAATTGATATATTTTATATCATTCATGAAGGTTACTGCCAACAACTAGACTGTTTGTCTACTATTGTGTAAACCTTTTCTTCTCCTAAATTGTAAAAGTTGTTTTTTTCAGGGTTATTTTGGCATAAACTATTGGGTGTCTATAATTTGTACGATTTCTTCTTGGCTTTATAAATGGGCTACTATGACTGATAAAGGTATTAATTATTCTATGTTGCTTAATTGTTTCATGTAGCTATAAGTTGATGTCCAGTGTTTGTTATTCAGCGATTATTGGTCTTTCTCCTGATATAAGCAATCCGCTGTCAATAGGCGTATGCAATTAAACTTCTTCGTGCGGAACATCAAACCATAGGATTGTCGGCTGTAAGTAATCGCCCCCTTTTCTGCTATGTTTTTCCCTTCTTTCACACTTGAAATAATAAATCAAGTTGTTGGTAGTAGTTATACTATGACAATCTTATTTTTCTGTTAATTCTTTTATCTATCATTCTTTTATCTAGTATAGATTAGTCCATCATGGAGCACATGTATGATTGTTGGCCGCCCAGCTTTTGGTAGATGGATTCAAAAATAACTAAACAACTTTCACTTTTGTGATTCCGTGGATCACTTTCAGATTGGATTGTTTCTTACTTATTTGAATGTTATCCATTTTAAAAAATGCTCTAATGTCATTGTTGTCGTGAATGCAGTTTCTGGTGAGCCACCACTAATTCTTTCGTCTTCTGTCCATTATGCAACTCGAGCCACCATTAAAGAAGCAAGAAAGCAACTGTGTTTTTTGAAGGGGGTAGATTCGGATGCTTATGATTCAACTTTCAAGTTAAATGTCCCCGTTACCATGGCATTAGATGTCTTTTTGCACAAATGCAGAAAGGTAGGTGCAGTCATATTGAATGTCAATTTTCGGATTATCCGTAAGTTCAATCATTTAAGCATATTTTCTCTTTGCAACAACCTCGACTTTAACAATATAACTATAGTTGTGTTATATGTATATTATCTTTTCCATAAAGTGTACACTTTGAACTTTAAGTTCTTTTTGGGAGTCGAGGTTGTGCTATTGTTTAACATTTTAGGGGGTTCAATAACTTTTCAATCTTGATGTTTACTCAGTTAATTATGACCCAAAAACTAGATCCATGTGTGAGGATCCGCTTCTAGATATGGATCTGAATATGCTGGAGATAATCAAAATAGAGTTAGTGGTCAAGCTTTAGAGTTTAAGCAAAAGAATATGCATGCTTTGGAATGTTCTCGCGTGAGGAGCTTTGTAAAGCCAATAATAAATTTGGGCGTTTTAGTTTTGTTAATGTTTATGAGTATGTGAATATTTTAATTGTATTATTTTCGGAATTGATTAATTGATTGATGTAATTTTAAGAGATATCATTCCCTTGATTAACAATCCGATTATCATTTCTGGGAATACATTGTGACAGAGATGTGTCATTCAGGCTATATATAAGGCTGGTCTCATGAAAGCCTGAAACATTTTCAACCTTCATTACATTCCAATCCTCCCCCTGACTTTTTTCAAAAACCCCATTCGCGAGGTTTGATGTCGGGTTTGAGGCACCAACTAAATGAAGG
>BQNB010121906.1:12500-20377 GCA_026074375.1 Tanacetum coccineum
CCATTTTCTTTTAGTTAACCATCATTTAAATTCGAGCTAGCTACGAAATTCTAGCACATTTTGGCTAAGGAAATCATGGAAAGTTTAAGGCAGTCTATGATTCCGAGCTATCTATACTCGTCTTCCCTTAGAAATGGATCAAGTTTTGATCATGTAATGGAGGATACGTTTTCTTCGGTTCCAGTGTCATTGGATGTTGAGAAAAGAGGTTTTGTGGTGCAGGCTCCTAGCGAGCCTGGTAAGATTAAGATGTTTTCGCCTGCTTATTATGCGGCGTGTACTGTTGGTGGTACTTTGTGTTGTGGGATAACTCACACGGCTCTTACTCCGCTTGATCTTGTCAAATGTAATATGCAGGTGATTCTTCCTTTGTGTTTATGCGTTGTGTAGTATGATGTTTGTGATGTGTGTGATTATCTTGTCAAATGTAATATTTGGTACTAGTTTTGTAACAGATAATTGTCCGAACTAGCACCAGGGTTGACCCGTTTTTACCTGAGTTTGAAAAACTATTACACCAAAAGTCGCACTAAAGAATTTCTTTGTACCCTGAATTTATAACCGATACCTCTGCTCCGAATTAGTATTATGGTTGTCTGATCCTTTTTACCTGAATTTGAACAACTGTTACACCAGGGCAACTCTACTATGGGTTATGGAATAATTATTGTAGTTTAAAGGGAATTGTAGTCACCACAGGTAGTTTCCTGTTGTGTGATAGAATAGTTAAAAGTGTTTGATGATGCCTTTCTGAGTTTCGCTGCCTTGTTATATTTGGTGTGAGGAAGTTATTTGCACCATGGCGATTTGGTTGGTTTTACAGCTTTGGTGAATTTAGTCTATAGATTGCTTCTTATATTTCATTGTATTGTCAATATGTACAAGAACATACGGCCAATACGTAATGGCATTATGTTCTTGTACATATTGGTTGGACTTGGAGTTAATATATTTTCACCTTTTCACCAAAAAACAGCTGTTACACCAAAAATCACACTAAGGCGTGGGCGGTTACTTCTGCTCGAATTAGTACTATGGTTGACCCTTCTATTATTTTACCCGAATTTGAAAACCTATTACATCAAAAATCACACAATAGCTTCTTACTCTCAAAGTATACTCATAGGAATTCCGGTAAAATTTTCAAGCAAGTTTTGGTTAAATCAGGCAGTGCTTCTGGTCTCTCCGTTGTACCTTGAGAAACTTGCTTGAAAATTTCAATCGTGTCCTTACGAGTTTACCTTTAGAGTAAGAAGCTATTACGTTTTTCTTTTGTGCAACAGTTTTATGAATTCGGGCAAAAGATGGGGCAACCATAGTACTCATCCGCTATATTTTTAGCCCGTTGTAGCCTGAAAATAGACGGCAAATCTGTAAGGGAACCATGTCAAACACAAGCCTCGGTTATATTGTTTTAAGATTAGTGTTTCATTTTTTTCCTCTTGTAGATTTATAATGTTTATCATGTTTCCGATTATATTATCATTATCAAAACATTAGTTGGTGTTATTTTCTATACTGTATTCTAACTGTTCTTTGGGTACATGTAATGCTACCTACATTATTCGATTAGTCTTCTGCAAATTCTAATGTTTATCAAAGGACATAACATAATACGTTCCAATTACACTACTAGTCTCTAATACAAATAGATATTCTGAACTTATAAGTGCACGAAGGTTTATAATCTGTAATTCCTTCTTTTCTTTTCTTTTTTGTCTATGGCTCGACTGTAATATGTATATGTATGTTCACTCTTCAGATTGACCCTACAAAGTACAAGAACATTTCTTCTGGCTTTGGGGTACTACTTAGAGAGCAAGGAGTGAAAGGATTCTTTAAGGGCTGGGCACCAACCATGCTCGGTTACAGTGCACAAGGCGCTGGCAAGTATGGTTTCTACGAGTATTTCAAGAAAACATATGCTGACATTGCTGGTCCTGAATATGCAACCAAGTATAAAACGTTGATTTACCTTGCTGGTTCTGCATCTGCTGAAATTATTGCTGACGTTGCCCTTTGCCCGTTTGAGGCAGTTAAGGTTCGTGTTCAAACACAACCTGGATTTGCTAAAGGTTTGTCTGATGGCCTTCCGAAGATTATCAAAGCTGAAGGTGTTGCAGGGTATGGTTATTTGTTTCAATAAAATAAGAATATTATGAAGCATATTTGTTCCTATGTATCTGATATCATTGATTTATCTTTTATGGTTTTGTACTTTTTGTACAGATTATACAGGGGGCTAACTCCTCTTTGGGGACGACAAATTCCATGTAAGTTCACAATCATTTAATTTTAGGATTAATGATTTTATAGGCACGCCCCCATCTTGATTCGTTTACATATGGACATACATGATCAGTATGATTATTTAGGGGCGATATAACATGCAATGCTTGGCGAGTGTTTGGGATTGTTTATTTCCTGCTTAGCTGCTTATTGCCTTGTTTCATAGCATATATGCTATTCCAGACATTTATTGAAAACCCTCATTTACATATTTTTAGACGGATTAAAGACTCAAAATATGCAGATAAAAACATGCTTATTTCAAAGCAAATAAGCACTTTATAATATACAATTTCAAACATGCACCAAAGGGCTTTCGTCCCAATGGTATCTCATGTGCGAGAATTCTCCCCAACCAAATGGTTGCCATGTGAGATGTATTTATGATGTATATAGTGTGATAGTTTCCGTTCAAAAAAAAGGGAAGAAAAAAAATAAAAATTCTCAAACACGCCCTTAAATACTAATGATTGGTATATGATAATCAGACTCTTTTGTAGTCCATTTTGATGTAGATTATAATTTTGAATTCTAAATGTTTTCATATCACATTATTTGCTTCAAGACGTAATGCCAAACACCACTTTAGTTACAAAGGAATGCCTTGTTTTTCAGATACAATGATGAAGTTTGCATCTTTTGAGACAATCGTGGAGATGATGTACAAGCATGCCATCCCGACCCCAAAAGAGCAATGTAGCCAAAATTTTCAGCTTGGAGTGAGCTTTGCTGGCGGTTATTTGGCTGGCATATTATGTTCGGTTGTTTCTCACCCGGCGGATAATTTGGTCTCTTTCCTCAACAATGCCCAGGGTGCTACCGTTGGAGATGTGAGTATATATTTATATCAAAACAAGCTATACGGGTCATTCTTTTTCTCAAATGAGCAAAATAATGGAACTTAAAAAGGAAACATGTTGAATAGGCCAACATGCAGAGTATATTTTTGATGCTTAAAACCTCCTATATTTTCTTACTAAAAAGCTTTTACATGTATCTTTGCAAAAATACTTGTCACCAAAAAAATTCTGCTTGAAACTTCTGTAATCATATTCTGTCACACCAAATATTTTGAAGAAGTGTTTTAACTTGTTTCTGACCAATACAAAAATTAGTCGTTTTGACCCGTTACCCAATCCGCCAGACTTGTCTATATTGCATGTATTCTTACATGACCTGTGTAACTTGTGTTGCAGGCTGTCAAAAAGCTCGGTTTGTGGGGTCTCTTCACTCGTGGTCTTCCTCTTCGTATCATTATGGTTGGAACTCTAACCGGAGTACAATGGGGTATCTATGATGCTTTCAAAGTATTCGTTGGGCTGTAAGTTTTTTTCCTAAGAAAACACATTTCAAATTTTCTACTTTTTATTAACGAAACCGAAAATCAGGTCTTGATTTTTTTTTTTTCTCTTTTGTCATATCTGTAGGCCAACTACTGGTGGTGCTGCTCCTCCTGTTGCTGCAAACTAAACCACCAAACTCGAAAAAGTGAGGTGATTTTGCAGATGAAAGGATACAATGAAGTGTGTGAGGAATCGAGGACCATTTTTCTTGTTATATTTTTTGTCCATTACATTATTGGAACTAAACCATAATACTAGGTAATATATTAAGCACCATTTCATGGCTTTGATCAAGTTTAGTAAGTATGTTGTGTACTTGTGTTAGATTTCTAAATTATTTTAAATACAGTAGGTTGTGTATATTGGCAACAGATGATGAATAATACATTGCATTTTGTTACAGTTTTGATTATTAGAGATATCAACCTAACTGTAAATTTGTAGGGAAAATTGCAACATGCTTGTTGAAAATTGCATATGCAAGATTTAAGCATCCGTGCGGTTTGAAGGGTTAGCTTGGGTTTTGGGTTTAAAACTTCAAATCAGTTGTTTGTTTGTATTTTTTTTTAGATTTATAATCCAAATATTAGGCATCTACTAAAAATAGGAGGTGTGAGAGGTTTTATGACAAGAGCGGGTTTAAATATTTTCTCTTTTACATTTTTTTTATATATTCTCATTATTAATATAAATAATTTTTAATTCATATTTTAATATATAATATATCTTTAAATATTATTTTCTCTCTCTTACTATATTTTATATATTCAAATCGAAATCATAAACCCATCTACAAACCAAAACGAACTCTAAAAGTTTTAATTTTTTTTTATAAAAATAGTTAAAAAAATAAATAAAAACTAAACGAACAGCTTTGGGTCATCTTAGGGCCAATAAGGGTGGTCTGGTTTGAAATCCAACTCGGCAACTCCAATTTAGGCTTGGTATTACACACGCTGAATTGGGTTTATTCTAAAATAATCTAATCTGAAATGAGTTCATTTTCCTTTGGGTACGTTTGGTGCTATGAGTACTTGATGCGTAACATTTTAAAGTGTGTTTAGAGCTAAGGAGCCGTTTGCTTTGAGGGGATAGAAAATGGTTTAGGTTGTAAACCTAAAATATGATGTTTGGTAAGCATTTTGACTTTTACTATTTGAGGGGATAGAAAATGGTTTAGGTTGTAAACCTAAAATATGATGTTTGGTAGGCATTTTGACTTTTACTATTTGGCTTCAAAACCAAATATTAATGTTATCACTAAAGTAGAAGGATGTGGCTGGTTTATGCAAAAGTAGTGGGGCCACATAATAACTCTCTCTATTCATCTCTTTATTTTAATATTAAAATATATAATAATGTTTAATTTTATTATATATTATTATTTAATTTATATTTTAATATATAATACATCTTTAAATATTATTTTCTTTCTTTGACATCAAATTCAAATCTAAATCCTAAATCAAATTTAAATTTAAATCCAAATCCAATCATAATCTCTAATAAACCCATGTGCGACAAAACGGCTCTAAGTGATAGAGATGAATAATGTTTTTCATTTCAAAATGATCACATCTCACAAGATTTAAGCAACCTGTAACACCTTGCTGCACCGCATAAGAATATATACGATGTGTAAAAGGTAAGATACTGAATGAGCACTTAGCATTTAGTATGATATAGATCGTCGGATTCAGATTACTACTCACCATAGCTCCCAGAGTTTCGACTCATATTATCAATCGACTGTGGGGATTTACAATTAACCATATGAGCCCTCTCAAGAATCCCAGCGGCATACTTTTGCTGAGATAAGAACATCCATGAGGCATCACACATAACTGAAATACCCAAAAAATAATTAAGTGAACCAAGATCCATCATAGAGAACTCCTAATGTAATGAAACAGCAATAATCTGTTTGTACCTAGACCTCAAAGAGAAAAAGCAGTCTCAAACAATATCATCAACATATAATAGTAGATAAGCAGTGTAAGTCCCATGTTTATAAATAAATAAATATGAGTCACAACGACTATGAGTAAATCCAACACGTGTAATATAGGTCGCAAATCGCTGAAACTAGGATCGAGGGGCCTCTTTAAGACCATAAAGAGATCTGATGCGTTCACACTAGCTTTTTTAAATTTCATAAAACAAGTATTACAAATGAGTTTAACTAGGAACACATTCGGGCAAGTAAGACCCTAGTCATGTGTAGTTAGAGTTAAGGGTGGTAAGTCTAAGTCATACATAGTGACTGGTTGCACTCCGTTTTTTTTGTTTGTTTAAGAAAGTAACAAGGCGGTGGTTATAATTGTCACGGATCAAACCACCAAGGAAAGCAATTATGAGAATAAGCACACAAAGAGCATGCATGTTTGCACAAATGATCACATGGATATTATGATATTTAGTTTGGAAAACATATTATCAAATGTAATCCTTTCGACCTATAGAACCAATGATCAATGATAATAGTCTAGTATTTTATAAATCAATTATACATAAGTCTCAATCAAATGGTTATGTCATGAGCCTTATGCCTAAACCAACAACAACAAAGAATTCTTTCGACCTATACACTTTGATGTTATCGATTGTTAAGTTCCATTTACTTGAAAGATGATTAGCACAACATCTTCAAAAAACTCCTTTCGATATTAATCTAACTTAAACCTTTACTTGTTATGTTTATTAATTCTCTTGCACAATCATCACAAAGTACAAGACCAAATCATTTGTCGCTTAATGAATTGAAATCAACCACTATTGAGAATCCTTTCGACATATAGACTTAACCATGATCAACCAAAACAATAAACAACAAGTTCCAATTTAACCAAATATAATGTTATCATCATAATCCAAACATACACTAATAAAATCCAAACATCCCTTTATCATAAGTTCTCACATGATCCAAAAAAGTATTAATACATAATTCATAATATCAACCAAATCACAAAACACATGAATCGCCACAAACATGAACATAAACATGATTGAATATTAAAGAAGAAGTTACCAAACATTAGAGTTTTAAAGTTCCAAAAGCTAGACATCCAATTAAAGTATCCTAATGATTCTAACCAAAAGAAACAACCAAAATACAAATCCTCCTAACAAAAACATTCTTTGAAATCAACCTCATGTTGTGAGTGTACGTCCTTGAGGTGTTTGGTAATAAGAATTATTGGAGATTGGATTGTTTATGAATCGTGGCTTTCTTCTCTAACTCGTTCACGGATTATGGTTGTAGGTGGTGACCAAACCAACCCCCAACACCTTTGGAAAAGTGTGAGGGGTGGTAGGAGAGACTGGTGTGTATTGTGGAAAAGGTTGGTTAAGAAAAGTATGGTAGGTTATTGATAGATTATTTTATATGATGCCAAAGGGAAGTATATATTTACTTGGAACACTCATTGGCCTCCAAGGTTTATGAAAGTTCTAGAAAAATGAGTTATGAAGGGGACTTGATTGGACTTGGGGAGTTGGCACATTAAAATTCACACTAAAATGCAATTTGGGAGGTGAGACGCAATCCAGTCGGTCGGCTTTTTTTAGGTCGAGAGGCTCCTCACAACGTCGGGGTGGAATTTCAATCCAGCCAGCCGGATAAATGCCCAGGTCGGACGGCTCCTTTTTTCAGTGGAAAAAGTTATCAAAACCAAAGTTGTAGATCTTCCTTTTACCTTCGCGTGGGTTGTTGAATCAAGTCAAACGGAGTTCGTATGCTCAAGTTATGGCCAAAATGGTGGAGGTGTGTCGGGAACAACGAGGTTTCCAATATTCTTCGATTTAGCTTCTTTTGTTATTTTGTTTCTCGTATCCCGTCTTGTACTCAACAAGACTTGCATTTGTCAGGAATTCTTCGTACATGCACAAATATTCGTTTATTCATTTTCTTCTTCATCTTTTTCTTCATCTTTTTCTTCATTTTCTTGTACTTAGCTATCTACGAACATAAAAACATAACTTTGTGCAAATAAGTACTAAAATTCGTTAATATAACCAAATAACATGTATAAAAATCATGATAACGCTACTAAAAACATACTCAATTTGAGCGTTATCAAATACTCCTACACTTAAAATTTGCTAATACCTAAATGAAAAAATAAGGGAAAATTTAAATATTTATTTTATTTATTTTATTTTTTTTAAAACATCGAAAATATTTTTGGTTTTTTATAAATAAGCACAAAAGACGCAAACACCCTCCCACACATAAGGGTAAAT
>BQNB010121907.1:0-18021 GCA_026074375.1 Tanacetum coccineum
CCAAGCTGGATAGAAGTAATGCAAGAGGAGCTTCTGCAATTTAAACTTCAAAATGTTTGGACTCTGGTGGATCTTCCTATTGGAAAGAGGGCCATTGGAACAAAATGGGTCTTTAGAAACAAGAAAGATAAAAGAGGAATTGTAATTAGAAACAAGGCAAAACTGGTGGCACAAGGTTACACCTAAGAAGAAGGTATTGATTATGATAAGGTTTTTGCTCCTGTTGCTAGGATAGAAGCAATCAAGTTATTTTTTGCCTATGCATCATATATGAGGTTCATTGTATACCAGATGGATGAGAAGAGTGCCTACTTATATGGTACTATTGAAGAGGAGGTATATGTTTGCCAACCTCCTGGTTTTAAAGATCCACATTTCCTTGATAAAGTCTATAAGGTAGAAAAAGCTTTGTATGGTCTACATCAAGCTCCTAGAGCTTGGTATGAGACCCTATCTACCTACCTTTTGGAAAATGGATTTAGAAGAGGCACCATTAATAAGACATTGTTCATCAAGAAGGACAAGAGTGACATCCTGTTAGTGCAAGTGTATGTAGATGACATCATCTTTGGGTCTATAAAGAAGACTTTATGTCTTGAATTTGAACAGATGATGCACAAGAGATTTCAGATGAGTTCTATGTGGGAGCTCACCTTCTTCTTAGGTCTGCAAGTACAACAAAAAGAGGATGGAATCTTCATCAGCCAAGATAAGTATGTGGCTGATATTCTGAAAAAGTTTGATTATGTCACTGTAAAGACAGCAAGCACTCCTATGGAAACTAACAAGGCATTGGTCAAGGATGAAGAAGTTGATAATGTGGATGTTCATTTATATAGATCAATGATTGGATCATTGATGTACCTAACAGCTTCTAGGCCAGACATAACTTTTGCTGTTTGTGGTTGTGCAAGGTTCCAAGTTACACCTAAAACCTCATATCTTCATGTTGTGAAGAGGATCTTTAGATACTTGAAAGGTCAACCTAAATTGGGCCTTTAGTGTCCTAGAGATTCACCATTTGACTTGGAAACCTTTTCAGATAGTGACTATGCTGGTGCTAGTCTTGACAGGAAATCCACAATAGGAGGTTGTCAATTTCTTGGCAAGAGATTAATTTTATGGCAATGTAAAAAGAAAACAATAGTTGCAAACTCCACTACTAAAGCAGAATATGTTGCTGTCACACCCCCAAAATATCAGAGTATAATGGCAACCGAGGGCGTGGCGTGCGACTTCATGATTATCATACTTCTAAGCAATACAGAACGACCTCTATATGAGACATTTGAAGAAAATTGATCACTTGAATTAGGAAATAATAAATTGTTTAAACATTCAGCGGAAGCAAAAGATTGACAATACGACATCATTTTTAAATAGTACAAGTGATCTTCAGATAACGGGAAAATAACTGCAATGCATGAGACTTCATATAGCATCTTCGTCCTTAATACATGAGGAAACATTGCTAAAGTGTCAACATAAAGTTGGTGAGTTCATAGGTTTGTTTAAGCAGAAAAATGTAGTGTTTGTGAATCACAAGATTTCATCCACATATGACAGTATAATAGATACAAAGTCATACAAATTGCATTACTATTGTCTAAGCTCATGACACCGAAGCGTTAACATATACCAACAATACTGCTGAGCAAATTCTTAACCCTTGAAGCATTATTTGAGGGGAGGTCAATTGAGAATGAATGAAAGTGATTGAAACATCAAGTAGATATAGATGAAGGGTCAGGACAACCCATTGATCCCCAACCCACATCTACATTTACTCAACTCTATCATAATGAAACCAATCATTGTTCCATCATCATATCAACACAAAAAGACCCACAAACCTAGGAAATCCATAAGGACCAATGAGATGTCTCAGTATAGTGGACCTTTTAACCTTGTTGCAGATGAGACTGTTTATAAGGAGTGGGAAGACAGAATGGAAAGGGCTGCCACTACTGCTTCTAGCTTAGATGCAAAGCAGGACAGTGGTAACATCAATAGGACCCAATCTATGGCAACACTTAATGAGCTAAGTCCTTAGGGAATTGGTTCAGGTAGTGGTCTCAGGTGCTAAGTTACCATATTAGGGGGTGCAGAAGCTCAAATTTAGTTTGAGGCTGCATCTAAGCAGTCCAATGATCCACCTCTCTCAAGATTTAACACACTTGGAAGTGGGGAGGACAGTATGAAACTAAAGGAATTGATGGAGCTTTGTACAAAACTATCAGATATTGTGAGCCAAAAGAAATGAGAGATTCAATGAGCTTAAAAATAGAAAGAGAGATGTGAGTATGAAAGCCAGACAGAGTGTTTTCAGTGAGAAAAAGAAATGAGAGATATTGTGAGTTTTAAAAACAGAAGGAGAGCTTGTGAGAATTAATATTGATGATGGAAATGCTTTTTGTAATGAAATTGAAGTTAATGCTGCTAACTCAAACTTAATGCTGTTAGCTTTAGGTTAATACTGGTAATATAACTTAATGCTGCTAAGCATAAAGTTTCTACTGCTGGTATACATTAATGCTGCTAAGCTTACGTTGATGCTGTTGAGTTACTGCTGCGGGTTACTTACTACTGTTAGGCATAACATAGTACTGTCAGTTTAAGTTAATGCTGCTAGGCATAATTTAGTGCTGCCAGTTCAAGTTAATGCTGCTGAGGTGTGATTGTATTTTAAATACTTCGATTCAGGGGTTTCATGCGATTCTTTATATCGATTTCACAAATCATTCAAAACGCTCTTTAAATGTAAAACCCTAACTAAATTTCATATTTAATCATTCAAAATCCACAAACATTGTTCACCTTAGCTTTTCCTAACTCACTAACATGGTCGCATTCTTGGAAAAACTACATGTAAGTGATCTGGGTTTCCTGAAAATTATTGGTTTTCTGAATGCTAACCAAATTCATTATGCTTTAACTGTCAATTCTATTATCTATACATCTTGCATTGAACAGTTCTAGGCAACATCAAAGGTAAAGACTGTTAATGGAGAATGTCAGATACAAGCCCTAGTTGATAAGAAGAAAGTGATTATCACAGAGACAAGTATTAGAAGTGATCTTCACTTAGAAGATGCAGATGGTACTGATTGTTTTCCAACTGCTACAATTTTTGAAGAACTGGCAAGAATGGGGTATGAAAAACCTTCTCAAAAGCTTACATTTTATAAAGCTTTCTTTTCTCCACAATGGAAGTTTTAATTCATACCATATTGCAATGACTTAGTGCTAAGTCAACTTCTTGAAATGAATTTAGTAGCACTATGGCCTCTGCAATCATATGCTTGGCCACAAACCAAAAATATAATATGTCCAAGTATATTTTTGTTGCTATGGTAAAGCACTTAGAGGGAGGGGTTAAATTTCTGATGTATCCACGATTTGTACAATTATTTATCAGTTTTCAAAGCTTGGGGATATTGTTTCACATTACAAAAAAGATATATGTTACCCCTCACAACATAAAGAAAATCTTTGCCATTTAGAAAAGAGAAGGAAAGGACTTTTTCTGGGAGTAGTAACACCCATGTTTGCAATAAAAAAAAAAAAAAACAATAATGTTCAAAGCTAATCAAGAAGAGGGTGAAGATTCAGACATTCCTATTGATTCTTAACAGATACCCATTACTACTCAACCATCTACATCTGAATCCCAAAAGAAACAGTCTAAGAGGAAGCAGATAAAAATACTAAAGTTCCTCACACTAGTGATTCTACTACTGATGTACCAAATAAGGACATGTCCACACATTCCAACGGTCCCATGTCTCAGAGGTGAGGATATAGAATGAAACTCACTGAATTGATAGACATGTTGTACAATTGTTGAGAGATGAGAGTCCTGAACTGGAACATACTAAGATTGCTCAAGCTCATGGAGATTCACAAATTTGAGTGAGAGTTAAAAAGTTAGAGAAGAAAGCAGGGTTAAGAACTCACAAATTCAAGAGATTGTACAAGGTTGGTGTCACAAGAAGAGTAGCATCCTTAGAAGATGAAGGTTTGGGTGCTCAGGAGGATACATCCGAATAGGGGAGGAGTAGAATTGAAGCCATTGACAGAGATGCTGAAGTTACTCTAGTTGAGACTCAGAGGAGGAATGATAAGAATGATGATAATATGATGTTTGATACTAGTGTTTTTTATGGTGATGAGATAGTTATAGAAACTGAAGAGCATGTGATTAATGCTGCTACAACTACAAAGTCAATTCCAGTTAGTACTGTGAATTGATTAGCTTCAGAAAGAAAATTACACTTGCTCAAACACTTCGCAGCATAAAGAGTGCAAAAACCTACAGGAATAGTTTGGTGGTTAAAGATCAATTGAAAAATGTTAGTACGGCCACTACAATAGTTAGTACCGCTAACTAATAGCAAAAAACCTATATATATTTTTTGGTAGAATTCAACCATTAGATCAAATTTTAAAGAGCAATAAAACCCCAATATCATTATTCCATATTTTCATCTATTACAATAAATCATAGTTATCAAATCTTCATCTTTACTTATATCTTTAGTCCAGCCTTCAAACCGCAACTCTATCTTGTCCTTGAGCTTTCATTCTAGCCGACTCATTATATATAGAGGCTGCAAATAACAAAGTATAGATTAGAACAAGTGAAATAACAAAAACCTATGTACATGTGAGAAGAGTTAGAACCCCGTGTTGTTTAAGGATACCATTAGGATCATGGGTAACAAGCCATCATATTGGCCAACCAAGAACCATTCATCGCTTTCACAAAATAAGCTGTTAAGTATTATAAGGTGAAGCACATGAGAAAGAACTTCATGAATGCAATTAAGACATCAACATACAAGAAGACTTCATGTAAACCCATCTGGTTATACACCTATACTATTGATTTATTTAACTTATTTCTATATGAATTAATCGTTGTGTTGCTTGGTCGACCAACTAAAACTGCATGTTGGGGCTGGATAAACTGATGTTTAAAAAGTTGTTGAATATAGATGGAGAATGTGATCTTTTTCTATACCAAGTTGGGGCTGATGAATTAATTTGTTATTAACAGCTATAACCCTTTCAAGCTTCATGCTTTATCCGTGTATGCTGCTCAGTGCACTCTTTAGAAGACAGGTGCATGGACCTATAGTCTTATACCCTCAAGCATCACGCACACGGTACTTCGGAGATCAATTGAGGTGAGTGTTTTGTCACGCAAGCGTCAAAATAATCAGACACACACACCCCATCAATAAATTTATAGTTGGGAACTATGTCTGTATATAATGAACTTGGTTATGAAGTTGCTTGTAAGGTGTATAGGTGCTAAATGAATTATTTTAATTGGCAACTTGATGATGGTTTCTATCCCTCGAGATTGTGGCTGTTTTCCATGGAGCAGAAAATGACTTCTTGATTACAAGTATTTGCGAGTGTACTGTGTATAATAAAGGAGTTGTAATGTGATTATTAGTTGCATTCGTTGATAAATGTTGTAGTTGTTGTTGGACATTAGCTTTGTCATTATGTAGTCATTTGGGGGAAAGTTTATATGTTTATGTCATTATAAACGATTGTGTTGTCGTATCGGTGGGACAAGCGTAACTTCTATACAAATTGCATCATCCAGTCATTAAATTTTTTCAATTTTTTTTATAAATTGCATGCAAAATATGATTGATCAAATGTATATTAAAACTCAAAACATATATGCCTAACACTTATTAATCAAGATGTGTAGCTCTAATTTATGTTGAAAATTGTAAGTAACAAAAAAAAACACAATCGTGAATGTGATTTTTGGTTAATTGATGAAGGAACTTGACATGCATTAACCGAATAATGATAAATGTTTTTTATTTGCTAAATGTTCATCATCACACCACAAGTTTGTCTTGAAAATTGATGCTCCCGTTATGTGTTTGCGCAACATCAACCTAAAAGGCTAGCTTTATAATGGTATGAGGTTACAGGTTTTGAGAATGAGCAAAAACAATATCGAGGCTAAAATTATATCAGGTGGTAAAGTAGGCACAGTAGTCGCTATACCTCGGATAAATATTAGTCCATCGGATAAGAAAATGCATTTTCGACTTAACAGGAGACAATTCTCTGTATCGCTTTGTTTTGCCATGACAATTAACAAAAGTCAAGGACAAACTTTGTCTAAGGTTGGTCTATATTTGGAACGATCAGTTTTTTCGCACGGACAACTCTATGTGGCTGTATCAAGAGTAAAGAGTAAGAAAGGTCTATAGGTGTAATGTTGTGATAAAGATGACAATTATTACAATTACACAACCATTGTTGTTTTTAAAGAAGTCCTTCATCAGCTGAGTTTAATCATTTTTCATTAGCCTTTTTGTGATGACTATATTTTTGTAAATACTATTAATTAGTTTTTCAATTACTACGTTAGCTCATAACAAATTATACTATGTTATATCATATTTATTCTTTGCCAAATCAATGTTTCACAAAATTGTTTTATAAACTCTTTCGTTAATTACATATATTTGTCCACATTACATCTCTAACAATACCTTAAAACTCTCCGCCCAACGGGCGTGCCTTGAAACTAGTATATATATATAATAGATTGTGACAGCGTCGGGCTATAGCCGTGACGACGTCGGGTTATAGCCGTGATGTCGTCACATCGTCTATCTCGAGTTAGGGTTTTTTCCACCACCTTAGTTTGATGCCGTCCAGGATGATGGTGACGCCCTCACCATGTAATCGTGATGCCGTCACGTAGACCTTCAGGATTTATTGAGCCGTCAAACTTGCATTCATTTTACCACTTTCTAAGCACTTTTGGTAAAGGCGTTAGAAAGGTGGCAACGAAGCTAAAAAATTGTATTTTGCCTTGTTTTATCTCCAAGTCTAGCCCAAGTCATGTGTATTTCATCCAAATGCTTCCCAAAGGATAAAAACACAAAAAGAAATGATTAAACACATTATTTGGGCATATTTGCATGATTTTAAATGTTAAATGACCCTAAAAAAGTATCTAAAATCACACCTCATCAAGCAACCACAAAAAAAACGTATGTCACATAGATCAGTTGAGAAGATTAATTCTTGGATAATTAGTTGGGATATAGGACCAGAAATGGCCTATTTGGCTTTTAGGAACAAGTAAGGAGTAGAAGCGACCGTACTCGACATCATCTACCAAAGACTCACTCAAACACAACTAGGAACAAGTAAAGACTCACTCAAACACAACTAGATGAACAAGTAAGGAGTAGAAGCGACCGTACTCGACATCATGTTGTTATTAGTGAGATTAGAGGATTGGCAAGGCAAGCATGCCTTTATATCTTGATCTTTTCTTTACTAGTTTTACTTTCGGTTTATTTTATTTTCTGTCTTTAGTTATTAGCATAAAAGACAAAATCGGCAGATTTCAAACGCATCTGATTATTTAAAACTACCAATTAAACGTCTAGGATCCCTCGCTCCAATGAACGGCCCGGTTTTGCCGACTCTTATACTATCACGAACGAGTACACTGCCTGTGAGTGTTGCTGAAGTCTAAAGGATTCGGTACTATAAATTTAAAGCTTATATTTCACACATCAAGTTTTTTGCGCCGTTGCAGAGGAGCAAGTGTGAATTTTAGGTGTCAAATACAGTTTTTGTATAATTATTTTTGTTTTTAGTCTTGTTTTTATCATTTTTTGTTTTTAACTAGTGTTTAGTTTTGCTAAATTTTCAATTTGCAGGCTCATATGGCGTATGTTCATCCCAAAGCATACGACGTAAGAACTCTCGAATCGATTTAGCTATGGCTTACATGAATTATCTCTTATTAGGGTACGCATACGGCGTATACTCATTCATAGTATACGACGTAAATGGTGTATTGACTAATAATCCATATGACGTATATAAGTTCTAAAAAGGGATGTAGTATTTTTACTTTCAGTTCTAGTTTAGTTTCTTTTTATTTAGGTTTACTTGTATCTTGCTAGTACTATTGATTCTTCTTGGGCCGTGTTTCAGATAACAGGAAATGGCAAACATCAAAGACATGACTATGGAAGAGTACATGGTAAGGACTCGCACCGACCATGGTGTAGGAGTTGTGCGACCTAGGATTAAGGAAGATATAGCATTCTAAATCAAAGGTCACATTATGAAGAAGCTGCTGGGATTTAAATACCTAGGTAACTAGTTTGAGTTGGATACTCAAGGAGTGGAGTAGGGCGAAGAGGAGATTCGTGACGAACCACTATAAATCATCGTGTCGGTATGCATTTTCTTTTACCTTTCTCTTTACTTATGTCTTTACATTTATCGCTTTACTATTACACTTGCATTGTGCTTATGATTGTGTGAATTGTTGTCTATGTTGTGTTAGTCATGGTTGTGTATCTCTTTGTAGTAAACATTGTGAGTGTGGATATATTGGTAGAATATGCACTAGTTATTGTAAATCCATTATCGACACTTCTCATATCGCATTAAACTTGATTGGTGATTTGATACAAATGATCTAGTCCTAAAACCTCTTTTGGAGGCGGTCCCTTTAAATAAGGCGGCCCCCTGATGTACTAGGCGGCCTCCATATATTTATGGGACCGCCGGCAGTGAGTTTTGTAATGAGTAATCTAAAGTTTTTTAAAAGAAAATGTATTCACCACCCCTCTACGGTTTCCATAGAAATATCAATTTTTGTATTTTATCAAGCGTTTATCTAGTTTTATAAACGTTTAAGGCATATACATGACAAAGCACCTCACACAAAGAATGTATTTATTTATTCACACAAGTCACTCATATAGGGTTTGTATTTGTGAGTTCACTTAATTTTGAACAGACATAATTTAGATAACTACCATATGCTTGTACAAGACACATAAACATGACCGTTGCGGCGTGAGCACCTAGAAAAAATCTCAAAGAGGCAAAACATGAAATATGATGTGGGTGAGTATGGGATAACAGAATAATATCATAGAATCATGTGCCAAACCAAAGCCTTATAACAACATTAACTAATTCTTGATTTTTTTAATATCAAACGATAACAATATGATAACTAAGGCTGGCACATAACTTAAACATTTGAGAACATTGAGCATTCTTCATACTTGGGAGATTTTTAGCACTAAAAGCAAGTGCTGCAGATTACGGGATTATATGGGGATTATTTTACCTCTTATCATACGAAATTGTCTATAAATTAACCTCACTGCGATCTAGTAAATGATAATCAAGCACAAGTTCTAGAGCTACTAAATTACCGACACTCTCATAAAATATGCAAAAGATATGCATCAATGGCTAGAATATAACTCACAATTTCATGGACTAATTTTGTGCTAGTTATGATGTCAATCCGAGTAGGATTTGCCTTACTAAGTGTTATACATTTTTTTAATTTGGAAGAAATCTATATATTAATTTTTTTATAAAATATTATTTAAAAATGTGGCCAGATTGCAGGGTAAACATAGAGGGAGATGCTATATTAATTTTTCCTAATTGGCTCTCCTCCACACTTAAGTTGAACATTGCCCTCAATATGAGAACTGTTAGGAATACAAAAGTATCGGTATTAATATCATTAGATAGCTCGTTAAGTAATATTTGGAACCTTAATAGGCTAGCTTAGGAAAGCCCATGGACAAAGCCCCATAGCCGGCCATATTTAGGATATATATACCCTTTCCATGCTATGGAAAGGGTGTTGGTTGTTCATTTCAATTTCACATAGTAATATTGCATTTTCTTTCTTACTTTTTCTCTCACTAAGTGTTGATCCAACCACCTCTCTTTCTCTCTCTAAACTTTACATTGAATCCATACCTTGTGTGTATTAAGACATTCTACAATTGGTATCAAGAGCCATGAGGTGTTTGTAAAGGTTTTGTGTGCATTTGTTACTCTTTTTAGGCGTGCTTGTTGGTTCGAATCTTTCAAGAAGTTTTCACTTTTTGAGGGTTTAAAAACCATAAAGCTTTCATCTTTCTTCTTTATTTATCTTAGTATAGGCTAATTGTACAAAAAAATCTTTGAAAAACCATAAAAAACTTCATCTTTTTGAGTCTTTTTGGTTTGAAAAAGGGTTTTCTACCAAGAATCTTGATTTTAAATTTTTCGTGTCAAAAATGTTAAAGTTTGTGTTTTTAAGGTTCTAATAGTCTTATATAGGTAAGGATTACAAGAAAAATCAGGTAAAAACATCAAGAAGTGAGTCTTTTTAAGATTTTTGTGTTTTGTGTTTCGTAGTAATTTTAGGCGAATTATACGTTGAGGCGAGTTATATACGTTTCTCCTCAGGCGATTTATACGTATTTTTCTTAGGCGAATTATACGTAGTTTCTTAGGCGAGTTATACATTTCTCCTCAGGCGATTTATATGTATTTTTCTTAGGCGAATTATACGTAGTTTCTTAGGCGAGTTATACATTTCTCCTCAGGCGATTTATACGTACTTTCTCTAAAGCGAATTATACGTGTGTTTCTCTCAGGCGAATTATACGTTTCTTCTCAGGCGAGTTATACGTATTGTATCTTAGGCGATTTATACGTGTTTTACTCAGGCGAAGTATACGTGTCTTCCTCAGGCGAATTATACGCTCATTACTAAGGCGATTTATACATTACTCTCTTAAGGCGATTTATACATCATCATTTCAGGAGAATTATACATTGTTCTTTAGGTGATTTATACATCAACTTTAGAGGCGATTTATACATCATTTGCTTGGGAGATTTATACTCTTTACTTGGGTAAACTATACGCTTTCATTAGGAGAATTATACGGTTGTTCTTTGAGTTATAAAATCCCGTGAAAATTTGATTTCTTAGTTTTATCAAGAATTGTAAAATCTTGTGTATTATAAAGACTCAATCACATTAATCAAATCTCACTTTATCACAACACCCTCCAATCACTGTTCGATCATCTTTCATCTTAATCACATATCAAATCAAAATGGATTTAAGGATTCCAATTGGACAAAGGAATACTCTTGCTGAATACATGATACTCTCTGGTGCTGACAATCGTCCACCAATGTTGGACAAAGACCTGTATGATTCTTGGAAAAGTAAAATGGAATTATACATGCAAAACAGAGAACACGGAAGAATGATACTTGAATCAGTTAAACATGGTCCATTCATTCAGCCTACAATTGAAGAAATAGGGTGACTAGGATAAAGAAATATGTTGAATTGTCGGCTACTGAAAAAAATTCAAGCTGATTGTTATATGAAAGCAATTAATATCATTCTTCAAGGTCTACCAACTGATATCTATTCACTTGTTAATCATCACTGAGTTGCCAAGGATCTATGGGAAAAAGTTCAACTACTAATGCAAGGTACCTCATTGACAAAGCAGGAAAAGGAGTGTAAACTGTATGATGCATTTGATAAGTTTGCTTACATAAAGGGGGAATCACTTCATCAGTATTACTTGAGATTTACACAGCTGATGAATGATATGAACATTTACAAATTGAAACTGGAACAATTTCAAGTTAATACCAAATTCTTAAATAGTCTTCCACCTGAATGAAGTAAGTTTGTGACTGATGTCATGCTTGTAAAAGATTTGCATACTACCAACTTTGATCAGCTTCATGCATATCTTGAACAACACGAGCTCCATGCCAATGAAGTCCGTCTCATGCGTGAATGCAGCCAAGATCCACTTGCATTAGTTGCAAATCATCAAATGACACCATCTCACTTCAACACTTATCAGTCTTCATACAACAATCCTTAGTTTCAACAACAGTTTTCACCATCTCAATATGGATCAACTCATCCCACACAACATTACTCAACTACTTATCAATCCACACCACTTGCAATCACTTATCCATCTGCACCGTATCCAAATGCTTACTCATCAACTGTTCATCAAGAGGCTTGTGAACAACCACAATCTGTTCCTCAAATTGAATATACTGTCTCCATAGTTAATAACAAACACACCTTGCTGAATTTCCTCAAATAGACTCCGGTCTAGCAATTCCTGTGTTTAACCAAGAAGATGATCCCATTGATGCCATTAACAAAATGATGTCATTTTTGTCTACTGTCATCACATCTTGTTTCCCATCTACCAACAATCAACTAAGAAACTCATCCAACCCAAGACAACAAGCAACTATTCATGACAAAAGAGTGACTATTCAACCACTTCAAGGGAGACAAAATTCTTATGATGCTAGTACTTCAGGAACAAGAGCTAATACTTTGGGAACAGGAGGGAATTATTCAGGTCAACAAAGGGTTATGAAGTGTTTTAACTGCCAAATGGAAGGTCATATGGCAAGACAGTGTCCAAAGCCAAAGAGGAAAAGGGATGCTATATGGTTCAGGGATAAAGTTCTATTAGTTGAGGCACAAGGAAATTGTAAAGTTCTTAATGAGGAAGAATTGGAATTCTTGGCAGATCTTGGTATTATAGAAGGTCCAGTTACACAGTCGGTCATCACACATAATGCAACTTATCAAGCAGATGATTTGGATGCATATGATTCTGACTGTGACGAGATCTCTACAGCCAAAGCAGTTCTTATGGCCAATTTTTCTAGTTACGGATCAGATGTTCTCTTTGATCAGATGTTCTCAATCCGAGGTACCAATACAACACTAATAATATGCTAAATCAAAGTGTGCAAGAGATGCCGTATTCTGAACCTTCTCATTTTGTGGAACATCCAGAGAATAAGATACATAGTGGTAGTAATATCATTATGTACTCTCAGTATCTGATTAAATCACAAAATGCAATTGTTCAGGATACAAATTCTTCTACACAACAAGATGCCTTGATATTATCTGTGTTTGAATAACTGTCAAATCAAGTAACTAACTATAACAAGGTCAATAATGACAACCTAATTGCCAATGAAACCTTATCAGCTGAGCTTGAAAGATATAAAGAACGGGTAAAATTGCTAGAAGAAATACAAAATGTGGATTTAGGTACTTGAGAAAAGCTTATAATAGATTATATAATTTAGGAGAAAAATGCACAGTTTGTGGATTTTGAAAAAGAAATTAACAATCTTAAACAAACTCTTTCTGAACAAACAAAGGAAAATGAATTGTTAACAAAAACATTTAATGTTTTCAAAAACGAATCTAAAGAAAAAGAAGCTAAGAATATTGATGCATAAATTGCTTTGGAAAAGAAAGTTAAAGAACTGGACAACATTGTTTGTAAAATAGGTCAATTCGCGTAAACTGTGCATATGCTCAGGAAACCACAAGTTTTCTATGATAACAACCTGAAACAAGCTCTTAGTTTTCAAAATCCTTTATATCTTAAAAAATCTCAGCAGATTAGGCCAATGCTTTATAACGGTAATGTTATTGCTAAGGAAACCAATGTGATTTCAATTGCTAATTTTGAAGAGACTTTGATGCTTGAGGAAGAGATTCGATCCAAAATGCTTTTAAAACAAAGTGATCCAATGGTCTTAGAAAAGAAAGTTAACACTAAACCAATTAATTATGCTGAGTTAAATCGATTATCTGAAGATTTTGGTAAACGTTTTGTCCCACAACGAGAATTGTCTGATGAATAAGCTTTACACTCTATTACTGACCAATCTGCTTCTTTGCTTGTCAAAATTAAGGCTCCTCAGGAACTTCCTAAGGTAAGCCTGGTTAATACAAGCCTTAAAAAGCTTAAATATCATCTTGACCAATTTGACAATGTGGTGAAAAAGCGGATCACGACCGATGCTTTAACAGAAGGGGAATGGGGGTTTGAACAAACTAAAGCTGTTTTTTAAAAGGAAATAATTCCATTTCTAAAGACTTTAAAAGGCATATATAATGTTTTTGATAAAGATCTTTAAAACGAGGTAACGGAAGTTCAAACAGTTTTAAACCAGATGGAAGCTACTGTTCAACAGTATCATGTAGACAAACAGTGTTTTGAAATTCAAAAGAAACAATTTTTGATTGAAAACGATCGACTCTTGGATCAAATCATTTCTCAAGATATTGTGAATATTGTTATGAATTCTTCTGTGGATGTGAACACTTATGTGAAAGTAAATTCTTCTGTTGTTATGAATGATTATGTGAATTACGTGGAAATGTGCAACAAGGGGTCTGGAACTTGAAGCTGAGCTTATCAAACAACACAACATGGTTGAAAAAGATGAGTATAATAAACTTTCAAAAAGATTTTCTAAACTTGAACAACATTGCATTTCTCTTGAAATTGCAATGCAACTCAATAAAGAAAATTTTCAAAAGAATAACACATGTATGAACCAAACTGAACCTTCATTTAATCAATTGTTTAAATTGAACAATTTGAAAGCTGCGCTTCAAGCAAATGACACAACAATCAAGAAGTTAAAGGCAAACATTAAACGTTTGAATAAAACTTCTACCACAAACAATGTGATAAAGGACATAGATGATATTGAGACCATCAATATCAAACTGAAACATAGGGTGACAAAACTAATTGCTGAGAATGAGCATTTGAAATAGACTTATAAACAACTCTATGATTTAATTAAACGATCACGTGTTTGTACTAAAGAACAAACTGAATCTTTGGTTAATCAATTGAATCAAAAGTTTGTTGAAATTACTGATTTAAATGCTCAACTTCAGGAAAAAGTATTTGTTATAACATCATTAAAAAATGATCTTAGAAAATTTAAAGGAAAAGACATAGTCGATAATGCTGCCCAAGTGTCAAATGCTACCACTATTGCTCCAGAAATATATAAGCTTGACCTAGTAATTTTGGCTCCTAAGGTTAAGAATAATAGGGAAGCTCACGAATTCTACCTTAAACATACTATAGAACAAGCTGCTATTCTTAAGGAGGTAGTTGAACAAGCTAAATCACGAAACCCTTTAGATAGTACATCTTACTCAGCCTGTATGTATGTTAAGTTGATTCAATAGTTGCTAGGTTATGTTAGAGATACTTGCCCTAATATTCACAAACCTAGTGAGAAATTAGGTGCGGTCACGCCTATTAACAAGAAGAAAAAAGTTCGATTTGCTAACACGGTCATATCATTAGACAACACTCCTAAAGCATCTAAGAGACCTTTATTGTCTTCTACAGGAGTAAACCCTTTTACTAGTGTTAGCGGATCAAAGCCTTCAGGTAATACAAAGAATGAAAGGATTTTGCAAACACCAAGTAGTAATGAGAAGAACAAAGTAGAAGTCTAATCTAGGAAAGTTAAATCTAGTTTGAATAAAAAGAACTTTGACTCTAAAAATGTCTGTAATAAACATGTTAAGCAACCTGTTAAAGGTGCTAAGGTTCTTTGTTATGTATGCAATAAATGTTTATTTGATGCTAATCATGCTATGTGTTTAATTGACAATGTGAATAGTATGAATGTGCGTGCTAAATCTGCCTTTAAAAAAAATAAAAAGAGAAAAGAATGGAAACCTACTGGTAAAGTGTTTAACTCTGTTGGATATAAATGGAAACCCAGTAGAAGGACTTTCACCTTAGATGGAAATGCATGCCCTTTAACTAGGTTAACCGCCACTAATAAAGTGCCTTTTAGGGTTCTCATTCCTCTTGAAGTAGTTGCACCAAAACAAGTAGTAACTAGAGTATATACAAGGAGACCTAAAGTACCTAAGTCTGTTCAAAATAGCAAACCTAAGGTTGCAAAATCTAAGACTGCTAACATAATGGAACCTAGTACATCTTGGGGAACTAATACTTTAGTTGTTCCATCTTCTTCTTCTCTTATCGACTGCAGGTTGTCCAAATTATTTTGTGGTATTTAGACTCTGGATGCTATAAGCACATGACTGGAGATCGCTCTCAGCTCACCAATTTCGTTCTTAAATTTCTTGGTACTGTCAAATTCGGTAACGACCAAGTTGCGAAGATTATGGGGTATGGTGATTATCAGATAGGGAACGTCACAATTTCAAGGGTTTATTATATGGAAGGACTAGGACACAATCTATTCTCAGTTGGTCAATTCTACGACTCAGATCTTGAAGTAGCTTTCCGAAAATACACATGCTTTGTTCGTAATATGAAAGGTGTTGATTTACTCTCAGGATCTCGAGGAACTAACCTGTATTCTCTGTCCATTGGGGATATGATGACGTCTTCTCCTATATGTCTCTTGTCAAAAGCCACAAAGACTAAGCATGGTTATGGCATCGTCGTTTGTCTCATTTGAATTTTGGTGCTATTAATCACTTAGCCAGACACGGTCTAGTACGTGGTTTTCTCAGACTTAAATTTGAAAAGGACCATTTGTGTTCTGCATGTGTCATGGGAAAAAGCAAAAAACAATCACATAAACCTAAATTTGAAGACTCTAATCAAGAAAAACTATATCTTCTGCACATGGATTTTTGTGGGCCTATGTGTGTTGCAAGTGTAAACAGTAAAAAGTACATCCTCATCATTGTGGATGATTACTCTCGGTTTACATGGGTGAAGTTTCTAGCATCAAAGGATGAAGCTCCTGATTTTATAATCAAGTTTCTGAAAATGATACAAGTAAGATTGAATGCAACTGTCAGGAACATTCGTATAGATAACGGAACTGAGTTTGTTAATCAAACCCTGCAAGACTACTATGAACAAGTTGGCATCTCTCATGAAACATCGGTTGCATGAACTCCACAACAAAATGGTGTAGTTAAATGGCGAAATCGCACTCTTGTTGAAGGCGCTCGGACAATGTTAATCTATGCAAAAGCTCCTTTATTTCTATAGGCCGAGGCAATTGCTACAGCATGTTACACCCAATACCGATCCATTATACGACGACACCATGGAAAAACTTCTAATGAGCTCTTACATGATAGAAAACCTGATTTATCCTACCTTCATGTTTTTGGTGCACTTTGCTACCCAAACAATGATAGTGAGAATTTGGGAAAACTTCAAGCTAAAGTTGATATAGGCATTTTCATTGGATATGAACCCAAGAAGAAATCTTACCGTATCTACAACCGACGTACCCGAAAAATAATTAAAACCATCCATGTCGATTTTGATGAGTTGACGGCAATGGCTTCTAAACAAAGCCGTTCAGGACCCAGACTTCAATGTATGCCTCCTGAAACACCCAGTTCAGGAGTCGTTCCAAACCCTCCTCTTTCAGCACCATTTGTACCACCATCAAGGCATGAATAGGATATTGTGTTTCAACCAGTGTTTGATGAGTTCTTCTCTCCTCCAGCTAGCGTTGCCTCTCTAGTTCTTGTAGAAGAAGCTCTAGCTCTTGTTGAGTCAACCGATTCACCTTCCTCAACAACTGTTGATCAAGATGCACCCTCACCAAGTACCTCACAAACCACTCCACAATCATAATCCTAAACAATTCCTCTCAGTGCTAAAGAGGAGTCACACGATCTTGAGGTCGCACATATGAGTAACGATCCTTATATTAGCATTCCAATTCTAGAAACTATTTTTGAAGAATCCTCATCATTGGATGTTATCTCTACTACTGTGCATTCAGACGCCCCAATCTTAGAACACCTCAGTAAATGGACAAAAGATCATCCGTTACAAAACATAATTGGTGACCCTTCTAGACCCGTTTCCACAAGACTCCAACAAACGAACAAGCCCTGTTCTGCTACTATGTTGCCTTCCTAACTTCAGTTGAACCTAAGACGTACAAAGATGCACTAACTCAGTCATGATGGATTGAGGCAATGCAAGAAGAGCTACATGAATTTGAACGTCTTGAAGTCTGGGAACTCGTTCCTCGACCAGATAAAGTGATGGTTATTACTTTAAAATGGATATATAAAGTCAAATTGGATGAATTGGGGGGGAGGGATCTTGAAAAACAAGGCAAGATTGGTAGCTCGTGGATACCGTCAGGAAGAGGAATTTGATTTTGAAGAATCCTTTGCTCCCGTGGCTAGAATAGAAGCTGTTCGGATATTTCTACCAGATGGATGTAAAGACGGCATTTTTAAATGTCATTTTGCGTGAAGAAGTCTACATTAAAACTAGTATAAAAAGTGGATTTGGTCACACACGGGCAAAATGGAACGGCCACACATTC